>RCHF01000168.1:0-101303 GCA_003987895.1 Neonothopanus nambi
AACGACCCTGAGAGGCGAAGGAGGGAATGGGCTCGGCAGGACCCCTCGCAAACACAGCTTTGGCACGATGCCATTCACTCTCGCCACACTCATCGCGTCGGTATGTGATCGGAACGGTCTTTCGGGTGTTTGGCTGATATCGTTCAGAGCGTTTGCTCCACATCGCGCTGGAAGAACAATGCTGGGAACGACCGCGTATGAAATGTTCGGACTGTGAGACCTATTTTTTTGCTTAAGTATGATTCACTGACGCGCTGAGGTATAGGTGGCTGCCGGCACAAAGAAATCTTTTATTTTGCTACTACCGACACTTGGAAAAACGAGGTCGTTGGGCTGATTAAGGACATCGAACGTCGAGTTAACGAGTATCATGGATAAAAATCTGTATATTGAATTGTCTACTGTACCATACCATATTGCACCTTCTTGTATCTTGCTGTACCTTCTTGTATCCTACTGTACCTTCTTGTATCCTTTGCTTGAACCGAATGCCATTGACTCGCTGTACTCGGCTGGGGCGGCGGCACACGAAAAACCGTTACTAAAACTATTTCATGTAAGAATTATCGTTACTAAAGGTATTGCACGTCAGTTCTTACCAAAGTTACACGAAGATACTTAGTGGAATTGACAGTCAAATTCGACACCACCTTCACAAATGCAAGATATATTTCCGTATCAAACCCTAGAGGGATGAACGTTCACATTTAGCAAGCTGGGATTCTGAAAACCGTAGATCGTCGCTCTAATCTCAGACCGATAGCAGATGATCTTTGCCAGCCAGGTACTCGGCAGACTTACTGTAGACTTGTAAACGATTATTCATCTTATAGCATACTATCATGTCTTTGTCACACTGCAAATATATTATCATGTTTGTGTCGGGCTGATAGACGGGGGACCATGGGTTGTGAGGTACATGTCGGGCTGGTAAATGGAGGATCGTAGCTTGTCATATGTCTAACAGACTTTAACGTCTGACGATCTTCTAGAATACTTATGATTGGCTGATACTTCCTTATAGTGCTTTGCCAGGCTATGACTAAATGCTGCTGAGCGATCAGAACTATCGGATTTTACCGGACACAGTGAAGTTTCCCTGATGGATCAAGGGGAATGTGGGCTAGGTTGAGGAGAGGGATTTATGTTGGGGAATAAGTCAGAAAACAGAATAAGTGTGATGATTCTATATGGTGGAACATCAACGTTGAGGGGTGGTGGTAGGTAGTGCTTCAGGGTTGAAGACATTGAATGTATCATTTTCTATTCCACTCAGCCTCAAATTCTGCCATGCTATGCTTTCTATGAATCCTCACCAATGCAGCTGTTTTTTGATACAAGAAAAGAAACGAACTCATATCTGCTGGAGCTCCAGCTCCAGCCACCAATCAAGTATGAGATCCAGATGTCAATAAGTTTGTTGGTGACTCAGAGTAGCTAGCAGACATAATAATTCTGTAGTGAGTAGTGAGCAAATAATAGAATTTTGTAGCAAGTTGCAAGTGAGTGAGACAATTTTGTAGCAGGTCATGAGCAAGTGGGATAATAGTGTGGCTAAGATGCTAGTTACGCCAAAGGCAGTGGCGTAATTTAGTTCTCTTCTGCCTTTTCTGCTATTAAAATATTGAAATATGAGTTATAAGAAAAACACAAATCTCTATTGACACACCAGACCCTGTGCCTTCACCATCGCCTTTCCAGAATTACAAAGTCAGAGCAATTCAAAGGTAAATTCCAACTCGATACTCACTATAAAATTGGCCACTTTGGGTGACAGATTTTTGTTTGAATGAGTCATTATAACAGTAATGGCTTTAGCGTAATTTTTTTCTTGTAAATAAAGTGGATTGCCACTCTGCAAAGCAGTGAATTGCTAGAGAACAATAGGAGCATCAAATCATTCATGCTGAAACAGAAAGATTATCACATACCAGCTCTCCTTCAGTGATGGCAAACAAGTCTGAGTCAGACATAATTGATCGAGTGGGACAAGTTAAGTATAAGATAAGAGGCAGGGTTTTATATGTATTTTGCATTCCAAGGTGGCTCAGGGAGGCGACTTTTCGTTCAAAAATTCTATTTGGCAAGTGGCAGGTGGCAGTGTACCAGGACCTAGAATGGATGTCTATTGTGCGCTTCTTTACTTCTTGATTGCCATGTATTACAGCAGCATAATCCTAACACGTGCAGATTTGCTCCAAATATTGTCATGTAGCCTTCTATCCGAACTGCAGATGTTGCAAGATAATCTGCAAGCAGATTTTAATAAATAATATTACTGCACATAATTCCAGACCAGTAATTTTAGAGTGGCATACACCCCATTTTTAAGAGTCAAAAGCTAAAATTAGCTGTAATGCCAGGTAGCTCCACTGCCTGGAGGCCAATCTGCCATGGATGAGAATTACAAACACTGATTTCGAGACACCACTTATTGTGCAGTGCCACAATTGCCATTTCTGAACTACTTTCCCGGGAGGAGTTAATTATTAAGATTGGCATGTACAAAACTAAGCCTCGGAAAAGGCTTCTATGAATTTGTGCATCTTGACATCATGCCACATGCACCACTGAACAAAGATATTGGAACTCGAGACTGTGGACAATATGGATTTCCTTTGCTAACTACTTAGTGATGGTGAAGAAATTGTTTGGAATGGAAACTGTCCAAGGATGTAGCCCTCTAACCTCTCTGAGACAGGCAGCAGACCCTGGAGTTTGAGGTCTAAGTTAAATTTCGAGCATTGCAACAGCTTTGTAAGTACTATTGACACCGCAAGATCCCGTTAAATCCCATTGGCTTCTCAGGAATAGGGGGGGATGAGGCCGCTTCGCAGTTGCAGTTGCTATGTGGTTGGACTTTGAAGAAGAACCATTGACAAAGGGCTGCCTGCAGGCAACGCACTTCGCCGTCGATGCTTCTGGACTAGATGAACCCGCCGAATCCCCCGATTTTCGTTTTTCAGGGACCTTCGAAGCTTCTCTCAGGTACGACAACTTCAAAGTGGAACGCACTTTCCTTTTGAGTGTACGCCGCTGCGAAACGTGTATGTGATCTACTTACTTACAAGGAGCGTGTTGTTAGCCGCGAACCAGCACAAAGAATGTAGTTTTTAAGCTGTAACATGCCCGGCATGATAGAATTTTTTTGTAGAAGCAATGTTTACTCTAAGTTTGAAGGTGTGAGATCGTCAGGTCGTCAGATAAGACAACGTAAAAGTGTACGTGAAGAGAAAAAAAGGAAAAATCCAACCAAAAAAACGAAATAAGCCGCCAACCCTGCGCCGATATCAACATGCGAATAAGAAAGGGAAGAATGTAAGTTATCTGAGTATATGCAAAAAATGCAAGATGCACGAAAATATTGAACGGTAGAGGGACTACTAATGCGCCACCCGAAACGTACAGAAATGGCGAAAGGAGAGATTATCGAAGACAAGGCACGCCATTGCAGACAAAGGCCTGGAAATGATTCGAAAATTTCACAGACGTCTGAATCATATATTCGTATGAACTCGAAAGCTCAGAAATTCGTTCTATATGATCTGCATTGAGATACTTTACGCTTTATATAGAATTCATATGAACTGTCATTGCACAGCCAAGTATAGAAAAGCCGGCACGGTGACGGAGAGGTCATCTCAGCTGCCGCCGGATCAGCCAGTGCACCGGAGACGCCCTCGTTGACCTTGACACCGACCAGCACGACAATGGCTTACGTGGCTGTAGAAGCTGACGAAGTGAGCCTGCCTGAATTCATTTGCTTGTATGACGGTCTGAAATATTTCTATAGCGTCTCGAAGAAGGGCCAGAAGGCTTACAGTTTAAATGTATGTGGCTTTGCTCTTCCAGCTGGTGTAGCGAAACGAATGTTCTTGCGTCTAGCTTTCCTCGGAAACGATGATACATCGAGGAGCGGCAACAACTCAGCCGGGGTTGGAAACGCTGATCGTGGTATGTCTTAACTTCATCCCCAATGTAGCGTCCGAGACTGAAGAGATGTAGGCTACCTTCAGGACCAGCCTCATCAGCGGAAAAGTGGAGGTTTTTGGACTGTGGAGTATTACCAGTCGTATTTTGACGTGGATACCAAGATGGTATGCTTCTGGGACTTCCTTGTTGCTGATTTCTTATTCAGTCTTCGCGTTGAACAGGTCCTCCAACGCTGCTATTCCACACTTCTCCCAACATCCACAAATTATCTCTCAACACATCTGAATCCCCCTGACCTCTACGGACCCTTTTGGACGTTGACTACACTCATATTTACCCTCTTCCTTTCTTCAAGTCTGGCTGCCTCAATTTCATTTTACTTGGCTGGTGGAGGAGAAGAGTACGATTATGATTTCCAACTTCTATCTCAAGCTGTCGGAATAGTCTATGCATACGGCCTAGGGCTACCCGTACTTCTATGGGTGGCACTGCGGTACCTAGGCGTCGGTGAATGGAGCGTTGTTGAGGCAGTTGCGATATGGGGCTACGCTATGTTCGTTTGGGTACCTGTATCTGTGAGTATCTTGTACTACTAATGCCGGCAGCACGAAGCTAATTTCAAAGTAACAGATCCTTTGTGTGATACCTGTACCAATTTTGCGCTGGGCATTGGTAGCCATTGCGTTTGCACAATCTGGATACTTCCTAGTTAGGAACGTATACCCAATTCTTGCTACGGTAAGATTATTGTATTTTCCTATTTCTCACCTTTTTCTCACCGTGTCTTATAGGCCGAAGCAAAAGCCACGCGTCTCATCATAGTCGTCGTCGCTGTCCTTCACGCAGCTCTCGCCTTGACATTCAAGGTGTTATTCTTCAACTACTACGTAATCGAAAAGATTGGTGCAGATATCCCTCTGCCAGGTGGAGATGATCCTAATTCTGCTGGGAAAGCCATGGCAATGCTTGTACGGGCGTTTTCATGAGGATGTTGGGACCATTGATTGAATTGGGGATCATTAATCATTTCTGTAATTTATATCGTTTTCTTTTCGCTGGCCTACTAATTGATGACCTTGTCTATGCGTCGAAGCGTAACCATGAAAATCTGTCGTCCTCTGTCAAACTTTGTCCTGTCCGTGGCGTGTATTCATCTTGACCTCTGTCGTGAGGGGCACTGACAATACATCCTAATTTGTTTCCAGAGATTCCAAATACGCACGAACCTGCTCCTCTTTTGCCTAACATTCATCAGCTGTGCATATCTATCACGGTCTACGACTGACTTCTGAATTGAGACGAATGAACCAGAACACTGTCGCTCATAGGCTGACATTTTGATCTGTACAATTCTGACAGCACCCTCTTCGCGACATGATGCGCCCGCCAAGTCGGAGCATAACAAGTCCATATGTGATACATTATGGATGAGCATGCAAATATAAGAAGGCCATTCTCTGCATCCAGTTACTCATCGTTTCTTAAGATTTGGCTTCGTCCTGCTTCGTCTTTCTTTTGGGTTTCATTCTATATATCCGTATATCCATTCTTTTCATTTCTTTAGACCGCAATTCGTTCATACCCGCAAGGTTTTGAGCTATGCCTCGTCTTACAATCGTTCTTTTCTCAACCTTATGCGCGACTTCCTTGTTGAAGTCAAATGCTGGTAAGTTCAATCAAGTATATGAGCGACTTTCTAAGCTTGTTCGCTGATTTTCCTGTCAACATAGCACCACTCCTGGACTACTCTTCCACAGGACTCGAACAAAGAGGACTGTCGGATATCTTGCAGAACATTGAATGTTCTTCATCTGCTACAACCATTGTTTCCGGACTCACATCCGCTCTTTCAATCATTGACAAAATCAACACGTAAGTCTTTTTTCCTTGAGATACCTCTTTCCAGCTGGACAGAAAGAAATTCCAGAACCGACACGACGGTGACAAAGGACTTGGCTACAGCCAAATCTTTCCTTAATAAAGCCGTCACTGCTGGCAAAGCTGTGGTTAGTGCTTGCAATAAGGCTAGCTCCACAGCGAGCGCTGCATCTGCTGCCCAGTCCGCTGCTAAAGCAGGCGCGGGTAGCTCCGGAAAGTCGTCGAGCGGTGGTAATAGTGGATCCAAGGGCGGCGCTAAATCGTCTGCTGCTGCGACCTCTACAGATTCCACCCAAACCACCAGTGCGGATTCGACTGCCACTTCCACCGATGCGGCTCAATCCACTGATGCCACGGATACTACGACGGCGTCTGACGCGACGCAGACGACAGATGCTACCGATACTGCTACGGATGCAGCTCAGTCTACTGACTCGGCACAGACTACAGATGCGGCTGATGCCACGACAACAGATGCTGCGAATACTGCTGCGTCAACTGATGCTGCTCAGACCACCGATGCTACTGACCCAAGCGCTACCGATGCAACCGCTACGGACAGCGCTGTTACTGCTGATACAACAGGCGCTGCTCAAACCGATGGCGCTGCTGACTCAAGCGCTACCGGTGATCCAACCGCTACGGACAACGCTGCTACTGCTGATACAACAGGTGCTGCTCAGACCGCTGGTGCTACTGACCCAAGCGCTACCGATGATGCAACCGCTACGGACAATACTGCTACTGCTGATACAACAGGTGCTACTCAGACTGCTGGTGCTGCCGACCCAAGTGCTACCGAGGATCCAACCGCTACGGACAGTGCCGCTGCTGCTGATACAACAGATGATCCCACTGCTACTGACAGTGCCGATGCTACTGCCGCAACGGATGATTCTTCTACTACAACAGATGACCCTTCTGATACAGATACGTCTGGGGATGACACGACCGACCCTACGACTGATGGGTCCGATGACACTGGCGATAGCACCGATGCCGATCCCAGTGTTGACGACCCTTCACTCGATGATCCCTCCGCCGATTCGGATGACGATGATGATAGCGGGGATTTCGATAGCGGTGACGACGACGACTTCAGTGGGGATGACTTTGATGGTGGGGATGACTTTGATAGCGGGGATGATTTCGACGGAGGGGATGACTTTTGAGTTCCGTGCGATTCGGTTCGATGAGCCTTCTCCGAGTCGCGACTCTTCTGCTCCTGCTATCAAAGGTGTAAGCCTTTGCTTTCCGCAGCTTCTTTTTCTTCGGTAGTTATCAGACATTTCATATGGATTGTAATGTTATATACTAGTAATAATATTATATAGTCAATTTGTGGGTCCTCTTCTACACATGTGCGTGCAAGTACTTATCCGCCAGTCAAGACCAGACAAGTGGCATCTGATGAATATGTGCTCCAGTATCCAGCTCATCTAGAAGAGCCTTGGCCAACTCGTCCCTCGCAAGACTGGGAAGGCCAAACCTCCCAGATTGGCCTACGTATCCCAATTTATAGGGCTTTGAGGGTCCATCAAACAAGAAGGAGACTCTTATCCAGCTCCACTGGATCTTGTCCTCCCATTCCTTCAGCGCCTTCCCGCTTGCCACGACGTCACCATATATCTTTGGTGCAAAGAGATGCAACAGTGGTACCAATACTCCGAGACCCAGATTGAAACCGTCTCGAGGATCCACGGCGGACGGTGTCCCAATACCGATAAGACGGTTTACGGTGCCGAGTGCATTCAAGGCTTTCATGACATTGATGTAGCCCGTGGTCATAGTCAAAGCTTTATTGTTGCCACCGGCCCACTTAGGAAGTCCATCATTTGGAGCAAGTAGAATGAATGCGGCGGATGATCCGCGCAGACTTTCAAGTACTGCTTCATAGTTTTCAAGGGTACCTAGTTGTTGAATACGATAATGGTCAGTATCTCCAGTGAAGGTGATTGTCATTCAGGACCCCATCTCACCTTGAACGGTACGGATTTTGGGGTTTTCCTTGAGCTCGGGGTCCAGTTTGTGAGGACTACGAGCGTAAACAACAAGTGTATACCCTCGCTTCAAGGCTTCTGCAATGAAGGCCTTTCCGGTTGGGCCCGTAGCACCGAATAATGTGAGCTGAGGCATGTGAGAGATAAAATGGGCTGAAACGAGGGTTGAGATTAGCGGGTTACGCTCTGTAGACAAAGCAGATATTATATACAGATCTAGAACAATTTCCGGGCGCTTCGGGAAATATGACTATGACTCAAAAGAAAGTAAGCCAGAAAACTGTACTTACAATATACAATGTCGCCATTGACTAGATTACTGCGTACAGATTTCGATGAGGAGAATTTCCTTGCGATGTTCGGGATTGAGATGTCTCAGCAGCAAGTACCAGACCCAGCCGGAGTTGATCTGTATAGTGAGGACACTTCCGAATTCAGCACCTTTGCAAATCGTATAACAATATTACAGGCTTGCTCTTCCAGCACGGTACCTGAAAAAAACTGCTGTCTCCCGATTGGGAGAGGGTTTACAAGCGATAGGAGCGGAGTCAAGAGGATACATGTTGGATACATGGGTATTCTATGTTATACACCAGAAAAAAACGGAAACGACATGCCAATGAAGTACATCATAATCCTCCACTTTCCGTGGGCCTAGGATTTGGAGGTGGTCTCACGCGCCTTTCCCCAAATCCTTTGGGAGGTGCAGATTCCGGCGTGAAGGCATCCTCTGGCCCTCGGGGATTACGCACAACAGACACATTCGGAACAGAGGATATTTTCTCTTCCCTCGATATCGATTGCGCATGGATAGTTCCCCCGTCTGCTTCGCTTGGTAATGCAGCCTCTCCGAATATTCTACTCCTGGCCGCTTGGTATCTCGCCTCCCTGTCCTTCAACGATTCTGTTGGAGGAGGTGAAGGAGCTTTAGAACTTGAAAGTGAAGGACTTGCGCTTGTAGGACGCTTGAGTATCTTGAGCGCAGGTTGAAATGCAGCAGGAGGCGGGGGTGATATTGTGGGTTGAGAAGATGATAAGACGAAAGCGGGCATCGGAGCTGCAGGTTTACTGTTACTGTACCAGAAACATATTAAATTATACTTTATTCAGCCTTATGAGAAGTCAAAGGTGATACATACGCCTCCTCCCATATCTTCTTGTTCAGTTCTTCGTTCGGTGCCTCATCTTCATCTTCATCGTCCTCCCAATCCTCGCGTACGGCGTTGGCTGATACAGAAACACGCTTCACAGTAGACTGGAAAATATATACATAAGGAAAGTCCAATATCAACCTGTTAAACTCACGAACGATTGGACCTCGCCCCAGTCAGAATCCTCAGAGCGCCCAGCCAGCATGGTCTTAATCAAAGATGAGGATGATTACGTAAGTTTCATTATCGTTGCGGTGCAGCAGCGGACCGCCTGGACAAATCCCCCTCCACCATCGTGATTCGCGACCTTCAACAGAAATGCCAGCACCCAAAGAATTTCTCGATTTCGTCGATAGCAATGCCGATGGATTCATCAGTAGGCTCGCTGAAGCTGTATCTATCAAGTCGTACGCAGTTCAAATAACAAGTTCAGCGATGGTTCAGTGATATGCTCTTCAATTAGTGTCAGCGGAGATGCTTCTTATCGTCCTGAAGTCCTTAAGATGTCCAATTGGATAAATGAACAGTTTAAATCTGTCGGTGTAGAGACGCAACTTGTAGACCTGGGAAAGCATGTCATGGACGGCCAGGAGCTTCCGCTACCACCGGCAGTCTTGGGACGACTAGGAAACGATCCAAAGAAGAAAACAGTGCTGGTGTATGGCCATTTCGATGTTCAGCCAGTGCGTACCACTAATAGCTCACTACTAATACACCGACTGACACCAGTGACAACTGTATCACAGGCAATCCTTTCTGACGGCTGGAACACAGATCCATTTAAATTGACCATTCAGCCCAATGGTCAGCTTGTCGGCCGTGGCTCCTCTGATGATAAAGGTCCAGTTCTCGGATGGCTCAATGTCCTCCAGTATCATTTTCAGACCAAGAAGGAGCTCCCTGTTAACTTCCGGTGCTGCTTCGAGGGCATGGAGGAGAACGGGAGTGAAGGACTCGATGATCTCGTGAAGAAAGAATCTCAGCCTGGAGGCTGGTTTGAAGGCGTAGACTGTGTTTGCATAGTAAGCAGAACGATTCGTCTTCAGTTTCATATACTCTATGTGACATCTGTAGTCTGACAACTACTGGTTAAACACTCGTACACCCGTCTTGACCTACGGACTTCGAGGTCTTGCCTATTACAAGATCAATATATCTGGCCCTGCTAGAGATCTGCATTCTGGCGTTTTTGGGCGTACTGTTCATGAACCCATGACTGACCTGATCAAGCTCATGGGAACACTTGTCGACGTAAAGGGAAATATTCTCATCCCTGGAGTGGACGAAATGGTGGCAGTAGCGGATGCTACCGAAAGGTAAGTTACACACCTTCCGATAATAGCACCCACTCTGACTCGCGATCCTCTACTGAAGGGGATTGTATGAGAAATTAGACTACAGCATTGCTGATGTCGAAGAGTCCGCGGGTGCACCCATTGCCTTGTCTTCTGACAAGGTTGAAGTCTTGATGGGACGTATGAGAATGCCTAGTCTTTCTTTACACGGCATCGAGGGCGCTTTCTATGGTCCCGGCGCTAAGACTGTTATTCCGGCGAAAGTTTCAGGCAAATTCAGTATACGGTGGGCATCAAGAATCCGAGTATTGAGATACATAATTGACCGTTTCTATCGTGTCAGTTTGGTACCCCCGCAAAGTCCGGAAAAGGTGTATCCTCTAGTCAAAGCGCACATTGAATCGGAGTTTGCGAAGCTGGGAACTAAGAATAAGTTGACGCTGGAAGAGCTGCACGGGGGCACACCATGGGTTACGGACATCAATCACTGGAATTACGAAGCCGCAAAGATTGCTACCAAGGTTCGTGTGCTCGGTGCTCATTTTAAAATCTTCTCTCATTTCAAATTGTCATCTGTTTCGCGATGACAGGCTGTTTACAACAAGGACCCCGACATGACCCGTGAAGGGGGATCCATCCCTGTTACTCTGACCTTTGCGGAGGCTCTTGGTGTGAATGTTTTACTATTGCCTATGGGTCGCGGGGATGACGGTGCTCAGTACGTTGGCGTCTCTCCGCTTTACAAAGAGCTGCCCACTCAGATTCTTTCTCCTAGTTCTACTAATGAGAAGCTTGACCGATCGAATTTCATCGAAGGAGTACGTGGTTCTTTTTTCTCTGATCTGTCTCAAGCCCTGATGTTATTTTTCGCAACGCAGACCAAACTTCTGGGCACATACCTGTATGAGGTTGGTGCGATTACGGCGCAATAGAGGTGAATAAAGACCGCTCGAATGCTCCGAAAGGTACATGTCGGCATTTTGTACGCTACGCAGTTTTCAGGGTTGTTCTTGTCATGAGTGTGTAGGTAAGAAATGAACGGAAATAAAGAATGTATTGCTTCCTCAAAAGTGTCTATCCTCCAGTATTTCATAATTACCCAGCTGAGCTCATTGAACTTTTGGAAATAGGATTGAAGAGCCCTGTTTTGTATATACCGTAACTAACAGGACTGCGCAAGATTCTATAAGGTCAGACGATTCCAGCCTCCAAGCCATTTTTGACCGTTCTTTGTTTGGCCTAATGTCAACAAGTCGAAGTCTATTCGAGGTCTATTAACACGAGACATATATGGATTGTGGCGGCAAGTACGTAAATGATGTATCTTTCTAGCGTCTCTTGTTCACGATGGCATCTAACACAACAAACCTTCCGTCGAACTGGACCTCAGCGACACCTTCAAGCTTTAAGTGAATGTCTTCGGGAGCGAAAGGAAAGCAAGAGGAGGGCCCATCTTTAACTGAAGTGCGCCTCTTCCGTAACCTTACGTCCTCCTCCTGGGCCAGCCTGAGAGCATTTCAAAAAACACGCCGTATAAGTTTAACTTGTGTTGCTTCTCCGCTTGATGTTTCACAAGTATTTTAGGAAGCACGTACTCGAGAAGCATAACTCATGTCAAAAATCTCCTTACGGTTGCGCTTGGCTATTCAAAAATCTGCATGAGCTTTTTTTAATTTGCACAACCCTGCACGTTAAGTGCGATCTTTTACGGTTCTCTGACTGTCCAGATTTGGGCTCTAGTTGGACGGAAAACTTATAAAAACCCTATACTCATTCTCAAATCCTCATTCGAACTCTCGGTTTCGTCTTTCTATCGTCTCTAGTCGTTCTCTAAATCCCACTCACTCAATCACTCACCATGCAATTCAAGTACCTCACTGTTGCTGCTCTGGCCACCCTTGCTGCTGCCACTCCCGTTCGTCGGGACTGCAATACTGGCTCTCTCCAATGTTGCCAAAGCGTTCAGTCTGCTAGTGACTCCCAGGCCGCTGGCCTTTTGGGTCTTCTCGACGTCGTTGTCCAGGATGTTACCGCCCAGGTTGGAATCACCTGCTCTCCGATTTCTGTTCTCAGCGCCGGAGGAAGCTCTTGGTAAGTCTCTCTATAGAGAGGAATAGTGTCGGTACTGACTTGAGACTAGCAATGCCTCCCCTGTTTGCTGCGAGAACAACTCCTTCAGTAAGCTTCAGACGTTACATTTACTGCCTTTTCTTTTTTCAGTATACTAACGAAATTCATATTAGACGGCATTATTGCCTTGGGAGTAAGTCGTTTTGTTATACAATTGGTGTGATCCGTACTAACTTAGATTTTTAGTGTGTCAACGTCGACCTCTAAGATCTTCACGGTTATTCCCTCCCTTTCAGCGATTGATCAACGGGCGGTTGGGTTGGGATTTTGACAACTCTAAATACCACAGATGCATAACCGGGTTGTTCTTTACACCTCTTACATACCATTGTAGTTGTCGCATGGATTCTAATAGCACAGTCTTTTCGTGTTTTCTGAAAACTCAGTTGTGTTAGCATCAGCGAAAGCAATAATCGTGTAAGAAATATGAGAATTTGTGTCTAATCAACTAATACTTTGTGTACAGTCTGACTGGCGTTCGGAAGGTACCTGAGTCGCAAAAAAGCATCACTGGCTTTAGCACATTTGAGTAAAATATCCAGGCAATAGACCTGCACCAGTTCCCACTATGAGATAGCATGGAAAACCTCTGGGCAGTGGTTAAATAAGTACTTAGCGTGTATTACGGGATAAACACGGAACTGCGACACGAGCCGTATGTCCACCAAAGTAATATTATCATGAAAGGAAAAGAAAACAAGAATAATAACATGTATGTATTTAGTACAAGAAAGCGAACCTAGATGAAACAAAGGTAATCACAGCAAAGACAGCGACGGCGCGGTCGGCGAACTATACTACTCTATGGACGACGAGACGAACAGAAGATGCTACCGATGGAAGTATCCTTCATTGAGCCTCGCAAAAATCGAGTGAGCTGCACCAAGGGCGGTATTTAGCCAGAAAACGCGTCCAACCCAGTAGACGCTAGACGAACTCTGGAGCGCGAAGACAGGAAGAAAGCAAAACTGATGAGTCACGTCTTGGGGTCAACCGTCAGGGAAGTCATGCAGGGACACAAGGCCAGAGAATAGCTTCTCTTCTGAATGAAGGCAAGAACAGCCCTACGTGCAACATAAATGCGTATAACGTATTGGCATGCAATTGCTATCACCCCGCGTTTCCCCAAACTGAAGGTCCGATCCTTGAATCGCGTAAGGAGAGATGGCGCGAATGATATCCAGAAGCTCCGACGGGATCATAGTAACCCGAGGAAGGGTCGAAAGCATGCTGTGCGTTCATGTACGCAGTGTTGAACAAGCTCGGCTCTACTTTCTGAGTAGATTGCGGATTCATCAAAGGTGAAGTAAAGCCTACAGGGCCGACATTCCGAACAGGGCTAGAGGGAAATAGTTGAGCAGCGACCGCCGAAGGAACCGCACGGTAAGTCGACTCGGCAATAGTTAGAGGATGAGGGGCCGGAGCAAACGGAGCGGAAGGTAAAGTGCCAACAAGGTTGTGCTGAGAGTTTGGACTTGCAGTAGGGTAAGAGGACCAGATTGATTGCGACTGAGAAAGATCTTGAGACTGTGAGGAAAGGTGATGTCTGCCCCCCATTAATGGCGCTGACTGGCCGCTGCTGGTCGAGAAACGTAAAGCCTGTTCATCTTGAGAAGCCGTCCAGATGTTATTCCCTGGAAGCAAAGCCGGCGGTGCTGGAGGCATAGGATCCGACATTTTTCTAGAACTTCGAGGTACTTCGTTAGGGCGATTGGAACCCATGAAACCTTTGAGTAAATCTTCAGCTGTAGTTGCAGCAACACGGGTCGCAGGTCTCGAGGTCATGTATGGGGATAGAGTTGGTGCTGGCGGCGCTATTACGCGCGCGGGAGAGACAGGGGGTTTAATCGGCGAAGGCATAACATTGACAGGACTGGCAGCAGGCATGAGATTTTTCGGCGAAGCCAGTACGGGGGAAATACGTGGAGACCCTCTGAAAAATGATGTCATTGTTAAACGCCGGGCTCGCTATGTATACGATAGACTCACCTAGGATCCCATATAATTTCATCTTCGTCGTCGTCTTCATTCAAATGGCCGAAAGCATCTCGCAAGACATCTTCATCAGTTTTTGACGTCTCTTCCGTCATAGAATCTTCTTCAGGTCGAATTGGGATATGAGCGCCATGCGCAGGAATGTAGGTTGGAATAACTTCTGTATCCTCCTCTATTTCGAATTCTGTTCGTCGCGATACAACCTCAATAGGTATGGGTTGATCTTGGGCCTCGACCCCTTTCACCACAAACTGATTACCATAGAGGGCTAACGGCGAATTCTAAGATGCAACGTGTATAAGCATTTTAAATCACCTCGAGAGGAATTGATCGACTCACTTCCATTCCAACTAACGCCTTGGCGTCGTTCAATATATCCTTGATCCGCATCAACTGAACAACATTAGGGTGGACTTCACTTTCCTCGTGCGGGACATCGTCAGATTCATCTTCGTGCATTCCAGCCATACGTTTGTCATCAAGAACATCCCTCAAAGGACGAAAACCTCTCATTTCCGTGTCCTCGGACAAAGTAAAGGTGAGATCCGGCAAACGGTCCACCGGGAAATTGCGCGACAGACTCCTCAAGAATTCCGAGTACTTCTCCCAGAACTCGATAGTGGCAACTGACGAAGCACTGATTACATTGCCTCGCTCTCGGCCAGCCTCCTTTCCCAACGAATTTCCTCTCGAGACGGTACCCAAGGACTCAGGGTCGCTCATCACGTACTTGAAATTAGCCCGAAGCCACTTTCCAGCAATCCTGAGCGCAGGCAATGTTCGCCTGAATTCAACGATGAGTCGCTGTGCCAAGTCATTCTCTGAATCCGCTGGGAGAGGCTCCTTTAAATTCTCTATGCCAACTTCAAGTAAGGCGCGATGCAGGGAGAGCAAATGAGTATACACTCGAGACTCAATGACTGTTGGTGGAAGATGATCGGAAGAGGGCTCTTGACGAGTGCTACTTTTGCTCTTGGACCCTGAAGAAGATTCGTGAAGCATGCGAGTTTTCCAGAGAGCTCCTTGAGCGAGGATGATCATTTGCAGGATGAAATCTTCGGGGAGATGTCGATCCGCCACGAAAGAGTAGAATTCCTTATAGATAATTTCTGCATGCTTGAGAGTGAGAGCATCATTCCTGGTCCAGCATGATAAGCATAAAATCTAATCAGACTGCGAACGGGACGTACTTTGCCAGCCCAAGCCGCCAAAGCGCATGTAATACTACAACTTTATCTTTAAAAGCATCAATCTTGACCTTGGGGACGTTGGCGAGATCTGGATGAGATTCCTTTTTGGGCCTCGATTTCCAATTTACGAAGGCCTTGTGCATAAGGGTGCCCATATTTTCTGAGGCAGTATCATACGGATGCTTGACACATAAGGAGCGATAATAATGCACAAGGGACGTGAAGTCGTCTTTCTGATACTGGGCAATGATCGCGAGCTGATGAGAAGGATTTCCGTCGGACGGGACGAGCAGCTTCGCTTGCTCATAGCACTGTTTGGCCTTATCGTAGTTCCGAGGTCTGCTGGGTAGGTGATCAAGACCAGCTTTCCTATGTCGCCCTCTCCTCCCGCCTTCATCGTGCCCTATTTGAGACCTCCCACCGGCTTCGTTATACTGCTCCCTGTAGCGAGCTATGTCGCCCAGGCAGATAAGCGCTTTACTAAAGATCGCAATACGACTTTCCCGCTCAGCAGGTGTAGTGGGCGCTAGAGAAATCGAAGTGTCTTCAGGTGGGAACCGGTTCTGATTTTGATTGCGGCTATTCGGCGTAGTATGATCTTGTCCTGCCGCGTCCGCGTTTTCGGAGATCAATCCCAAAGAGACAAGAATGGGATGAGCCTCGTCTAGAGCGAAAGAACGGCGGTACCGCAAGAGGAACTGGGTCCAGAATTTCTCCTCCTCAGCTAGGAACTGGCGAAAACGATGCAACAGCTTTCGATGCTCAACAGGACCATGGCGAGAGTGGCTAGTTTGCTGTTGACCCTGCTGTTGCTGCTGGGGTCGTTGAATGGCGCGATCGATGTGGGCGAGTCGTTGCTTGTAGTCAGATATGAACACATAAGAAGTCTGCATCCAAAGATGATTTTCCATTCCCTCAGATTCCTTCGCATATGGGTGGACGAGAAGCAGTTTTAGATAGTTTCGCCTCAGACTATAAGACCATTTGAGGCTGGGATGCGGGTCGACCACAAAACTGGAACTCACTTCTTCCTCATGAAGTCAATATCTTTGTCGAACGGTCCCTTGTCCTTCAGCAACACCTTCAAACGTGAATGAATGTCTTTCGCCTCTCTATTTCCCCCGAGTGAATTGGTGAATTGCTAAGCCGACTGAAGCTGAACTAAGACTGACCGGGCGAGAGTTGACGGTTGTTCAGACATTGTAAGAAAAACAAGGAGCTAGAAATCTATCATTTAGAGGATAGAATATAGAAATAGTGCGTAGGTTTGTAGGACAGCTAGGATTGGGCAGTCCAAGGTTTTAACTCGAGTTGAATGAAAACATAGTCACCGGACAAGTTCCGTGGGAATATCAAAACACACAGCCCATTGCCCATTTTGCCCATTTCAGTCGATGGGTCCACACAAGGTTGCCCACTTTCAGTCGATGGTCCACACAAGAATCCCGTCCCTCTATGTAATAAGACAGATGGTATATAAAACAAACGCAGAGCAGGTCAAAAAAATACGATATGAGATACAGAAATGGGCAATTTAGTCATCGTCTCCGTCTCCACCACCAGGTCTGAACAGCGCCAAAAGATCGTCCATGCCAAGGCGCATGTTCTTGATCTTGTCTCCACTCAGCGCAGCTCGAGCAAGCTCTCTCTTTTTCTCTTGAAGCTATATCATGATATCATTGAATAATGTGCGAAAACGAGTGAAATGCGAGCGCGAACCTCAAGAATACGATCTTCGACAGTATTGTCAATCTTGAGTTTGTAGATATTCACGTCCAGCTTTTGACCAAATCGATGTGATCGATCAAAAGCCTGGTCCTAAAGATAGTTCAGAGACTAAGAAAGCGGAGCCATACATTTGAACTGACCTCAAGAGCCGGGTTCCACCACAGGTCAACCAGAATGACGTTGTTGCATGCAGTCAAATTCAATCCTAACGATCAAGGTGAGATCAGAATAAACGAGGTTGCCTGAGTGCGCACCAGTACTGCCCGCCTTAAAAGATATCAGGATCACCCTGACGTCTTTGTTACTCTTGATAGCATCGATAGATTTTTGACGTTCATCAGGTTTCATGGACCCATCATCTATCGCCAGTCAGTCCTCCAAAAAATCATCGCTCATAGCATGAACAGCTCACATCGAACATATCGGATCCCATTATCCTTCAGGAAAGGCTGGATTAGGTCTAGCATAGACGTGAACTGCGAAAAGATGATCGTCTTCTCTGTCGATTGGGATCGCTCATCGACCTCTTTAAGCAGTTGCAAGACCTTCCGAATCTTCGCGGAGTCTGGGCGAGCCTCTTCACGAGCTTTGACGGCGATGATGGCACAATCAACGCAGTGGTCTTCACCCGAGGTGCTGTTCTTCGATGTGAGTCTAATTTGAACTATCAGCACTGGACCTTGTGGAAAAAAAGATCAAAAAAAACGCACTCCACTGTGCAGACCTTGCATTTACGAGTAACACCGAGCTGGCCGAAAGCAGCAACAAGGTCATCTCCATCAACATCGTCAGAATCCTTCTTCGCCGCCTTCGACTCCACGGCATCAAGATCTGCCTTATAATCCTTTGACACCAGCGCAGGGTGATTACATGCTAAACACAGACCGATATTAGATTACCAGACATTGCAAGATGATTTTAGCCAACCTTGGCGAAGTCGAAGCAAGAGTAACAGCACAGACATATAGTTTGCCTTTCCACCAGCCCTTTGTGCTTCAAGCATCAGCTTTTCTATGACGCTCTCCATCCTGGTCTCGAGAGAGGTATAAAATGCTTGCTCTGATGGGGAGAAGGGGCACGAGATGATGTTGACAATGCGCTTGGGAAGTTCGATGAGGACTTTGCCATTCAGCATATCATCTTTGCGTCGACGAAGCATAACCTGCTGAAGCACCACCTGTTTAATAGTTAAATTGTAAGAAACAGAACGCCATGGGACACTGTAATAAGTACCTGTAGTCTCTTCATGGCCCTGTTTGCACCACGCCCATTCTTCACAGGTTTAGCGATCTGCTCATCAAACTTCTCCCAAACAGAGAAAGGCTTAATACGAAGGAATTTGAAGAGAGAATAAAGCTCGGTAACGTCGTTTTGCCTGGTGAAGGATACCTTTGAGTCATCTGAATCCACTTCCGCAGAAGAAATATACATACATAGGTGTTCCAGTAAGTGCCCAGCGGTATTTAGCTTCCAGTTCGCAGCAAGCAATAGCGCCATTAGTTTTCCGGTTCTTTATGTTATGAGCCTCATCTGCAACAAAAAATTACCCTCAAGAACTCATAAGACAACAAGAAAAATTACCGAGAACAACTCGGAACCATTGAACGTGGAAAAGAGCATCTTTCTTTTTTGCTTTGGATTTTTTTGGCTCGTCCTTCTTCAGAGTTCGCCCAAAATACTCTCCCTCGGAGCTTTCGCTGTCATCTTCTGCGACTTTCTTCGATTTAGTTTTTGCCTTCGACGCTGATTCATCCTTTGTCGAAGGCTTGAACGCATTGTATTCAGACTTCAATGTGTCATAGGTGGTGACAACGATATGTGCTCGTTTGAGAACCTTAGGGTCTGGTTCGAAACATATGAGATGGGAAACAAAAGTGTAGTGAACGACAAACTCCAGCTGACTTACCTGCTGTACGAGAAGTGCCTTGATGTTTAACCACCGTTAGCCCTTCTGTTATTCTCATCGCTTCTTCGGCCCACTGGTTGACTAGAGCAAGCGGGCAAACGACTCTGCCAAGTTCAGAGAGTCAGCAACGGGGAGCAGAAGGTGTAGAAAAGTAAACGTACAATGTGGCAGCATCCCAACCAGCCTCCTTGTCACTCTTCTTGGGCCTACCATCTACAATTCGAGTCAGCGTCTGTATTGTCTTGCCCAATCTGTCATGAGGAAGAATGAGTACACGACGACTCGAAGGTAGACATGTCCTACCCCATATCATCGGCCAAGATGCCACCCATTCTCTTCAGACCCGGATCCTCGCGCCCCTTCATCCAAGTGCGACTGATCACCTGGTGAGGAAGAAGTTTGAATCCCTCCTTGAAGCCTTTCACGTATGCATCTTCAGGATCAAAGTCAACGTCAACACTATCGTTCATAGCACCCCCCATCAGATCACGAAGCTCTTTCTCAGCTTCCGCCGGAGATACATATCTATAGTCATCTTGGAAGTCAGGAATCTTGACGGTCTCGCCGTCTTTTGCTTCGTCTTCGTCGTAAGAATTGGGAAGTTGGCGATCGGAAGGAACATGGATAGGGACACCAGTTCCCGTGGATTTTGGGACCTGCGGCTGAAAGAAGGGATATCCTCCGGAGGGTTTTTGGGAAACGGCGCTCTTCATATGTACATTAGCCTGAGCTTGACTGGCCCTGGCCGTGTCGCCATTGGACGGTTTCAGTGGTGCAGCTTTGGCAGGCGACGGTTCTAATTGATCCACTTCATCTTCCTCGTCTGAAGAGATGACGATAGTATTGGGGCCCCTAATTTGTGGCTTCTTTGAGACCCGGGAGGAAGACGAAGATGTAGTAGATGAACTTGAAGATACGGTCTAGAAAAGATCAGATTAGAGCACGATCAGAGAGCTTTCTAATTGGTCCATACAACTATGCTTGGCACCGTCTTGCCGTGTACACCAGTTAAGTCAGGATAGAAGTTCCCCGCATTCTCAGCCATCAGACGTTGTCGACTGCATAGTGGATCAATACCAAGCAGAGAGATAGACGGACGGACATACATGTTCTCCATAATAGTGAAATCGATTCGCGGCGTGAAACCCCCTCCGCAACACGCGATGTCGTGGTTCGAGTACAAGTCGTGTCGAGTGGCGTCGCGGTGGTTTAAGATAGCCACGTGACCAAGTTCAAGCGTGGTGCCGGCGATGACTCATCGACCTGGGCGCTGGAAAACATGCTCCAGGACAGCACTGAGCAGTAAAGCACACACTTGAACCGGAGATAAGATTGACGTTTGGTGCAGTTACTGCCACTGGTACGACTGAGATGCCTAACAAGATCTAAATTGACTTCGACTAGCAGAAGGGTATTCGTTATAGTAAGTGAAAGTAAAGGTTCAGTATAAGTATAGTAAGAAGGGGCCAGAAGTGGCTTGGAATGCTTTCGGTCATCTCTATGCTACATACTGTTCAAGAAGGGGCATCATACTCTAGTTCTTTTTACTAAGAGCTTGCAACTGCACGAATTCGTAGTAATCTCCGCCTTTTCTTATGAGCTCGTCGTGAGATCCCGCTTCGCTTACACGACCCTCCTTGATGAAATAGCTAGAGACAGTATCAGAGGACCGTTCCAACATCGGGGATGAATAAAAAGCACTTACATGCAGTCAGCATTCTGGATCGTGGACAACCGATGCGCAATAGCGATCGTTGTTCGGCCTTTGGAGGCTTGATCAAGAGCCTCTTGTACAACCTTTTCAGAGTTAGAATCGAGAGCAGATGTAGCTTCATCCAAGAGCAAAACTTTTGGATTCCTCAGGAGAGCACGTGCAATAGCAATACGTTCTACAATGGACCACCGCATCAGTATCATACCAGACCAAGAACGCTAAATCGAAGCAGCATACGTTTTTGACCGCCAGAGAGTTGAGAACCTTTGCCTCCGACTTGCGTATCGAACCCACTACCAATGAAAGAAAATCAGCCAGAAAAAACCTCTTCAGACAATGAATCACACGAACTCGGGTAAAGAGTTGATGAAATCGAGGATGTTTGCCTTCCGGCATGCATCCTCTAGCTCCTCCTGCGTGACCTCACTCTCAGGCTTGACAGCCCCAAGCAAGATGTTGAAGCGGACCGTCCCAGAGTAGAGCGTGGGTTCCTGCGAAACCAAAGAAATAGCCTTGCGATATTCGGAAACGTTCAAGTCGGTAATCTTTTCGCCATCCAGCTGCAGATTGAATTTAGTTGCAGGTCGATACGGAGGACATCGAGAAGAACTCACATAAATATCACCGGCGAGAGGGTCGTAAAATCGTTCAATCAGTTGGATGCTGAACAAAATCGAATGAAAAGCTAATCATCAAGTAAGAGGTTTAGCAACTTACATAGTGCTCTTTCCGCACCCACTCTGCCCTACAAATGCAACATAGGTTCCAGGACGAATGTGTACTGACAGACCGCGCAGTACACGTACACCAGGCCGAGTGGGGTACCTGAAGTGTACAGCATCGAAACGTATGTCACCTTGCACCTGAGCAAGATCCAGACTTTTTCCTTCTGTAGATTCCGCATCGATTTCTGGGATGGACTTGAATAGCCTGATGATATCAGAAGCAGCGCTTTGGGCAGACGAAACATCAGGAACAAAAGCGAAGATGTTTCCAGCTTGCAAAGCAGCGAAGGTGGTGCACTAACACGGGGAGAAAAAGAAATCAGCGGTCGAGCATAGAAAGTCGGACGCAGACTTCACCATCAATCCAACAAAGAAATGGAACGTGCTGAACTCCAGGGCAGAAACGAGTCTCGCACCCCACCAGAACACGAGTGCAATGACGAAGAAGATCATAGCTTGCGAAAGGGCATACAATGCATTAGCCCATATCGCAGTTTTGTTGGATTGACGCAAAGGCGCCTCCAGGCTTTGGCTGTACAAGGCACAACAGTCATCTTCACGAGTCAAAGCAGCCACCGTTCGAATAGCTCCAGCAGCTTCAGAAGCTAATTGAGCTGAGGCCCCGTGTGATTTCTTGTTGATTTGATCTTTCAAGACAACGACCCGCTGAAAGTAACATCGCTTTAAGTTACAAGTTGATTCCAATGATAGGAGTCACGTACTAGACGGATGAATCCGACGCCCACCAGCAAAGGAGAGCAAGCTAAACGGAAACGCTATTAGTTCCATGTTTGCACAGCACACTGTCAGAACTTACCAAGTCCGACGACAGCAGCTTTCCATGCGAAAACAAGTCCAACGATGAGTCCTGCTACCAGAGTGGAAGTACTCGAAACCATACTGCAACACGAATATAATGAATGAAAACTCAATCCGGTCATTCAGCATGGTCATACGTACGTTCCAAGAGTGATTCCAGCCAGTCCATTCACTTTCTCAGGGTTATCGCTAAGCTCGGAAGTCAAGTGTCCAGTGCTATGCTTGTCGTCATCGAAGTACTCGACTGGTAAAAAATATATTAACGATAAGTCTCGGAAAAGGTTCTGAACTTACTGTCTTGTCTTACAATGGCGCGGAAGCTCATCTTCCTCAATTTAGCGGTAAGAGCCGAGGCAGAGGTCGAGAAACAATAATTCTGAGCTCCAGCCACGAAGAAAGCAGCGATGGCAATGATGAAGAACCTGAGATAACAGTTGAGCAAAATGTAGCTTCAGCTATCTCACAGTGAACTCACCAGAGAGCATTTCGATCACCAGCAACCCTGCCTTCGTGACCAGGCAAATTGAAACTAGTGATGCCCTTGGCTGTCAAAAGGAACAAGTTTGGATGATAAATCTCAAGCATAACAAGACCTAACTCACAGAACACAAAACCGTATGCGGGGTAAACACATCCATTCAGGATGGCCGCTACGGAACCAAGGAAATACGCCTTCCATGCCTGCTGATTGATGGTACCCATAATTTTGAAAATGTATGCTAGACCATAGTTCTCCTCATGCTCCGCCCCGGCAGCTTTCGCTCTAGCTTCAGCAATCTCGCTGGCAAGAGAACGGCTTGTACTTGCACGTGGAAGCATGAGATCTTCCTCGGGTACCTTTTCTTTATCTTCCGATTGTGACCCAGAGACCGTGTCCTCGGGCTCCGGCTCATCGTCGGTTCGGGAAGCCTCACGAAGTTTTTGAGACTGTACCAGGCGGGCGTACGGGCCATTCTCGTTACTCAAGAGTTGGTTATGAGTTCCTTGCTCCAATACAACGCCGTCTCCCATCACAAAGATCACATCTGCGTCCTTGATGGTTGACAGACGATGCGCAATGGTGATTGTAGTACGGCCTATCATCCGGTCGTTAGGTCACTCGAACTTGGAATCATTCAAAGATGTGAGCTCACCAGCAGCAGCCCTGTCCAACGCCTCCTGTACAATACCCTCACTTTGCGTGTCGAGCGCACTTGTGGCTTCATCAAGCAATAGGATACGAGGATCGGACACTATAGCTCGTGCGATGGCAATTCGTTGCTTTTGACCACCACTCAGCAGGAAACCTCTTTCTCCCACCAAAGTATCATAACCATTAGGTAGCTTGGAGATGAAAGCATCCGCATTAGCCTTGATACAGGCCTCCTTAATCAACGCAAATTTTTCTTCCTTGCTAGCATGCTCGAATCGAGTTCCAATAAGACCATGCGCCACGTTGCCTTCAATCGTCGTGGCAAAGAGTGTGGGCTCTTGAGACACTAATCCAATCTGAGAGCGTAGCCACTTGAGATTGAGTGTCTTGAGGTCGTGCCCATCAAGCCTAACTACTCCCGAAAGGGGGTCGTAGAAACGTTCGACTAGAGAAATCACAGTAGATTTTCCTGATCCGGAAGCTCCGACGAGAGCGGCAGTTTGGCCTGCTTGGAATTTGAGAGACAGATTCTTGACAATGGGAACATCGGGACGCGCTGGATAATTAAACTTGACGTTTTCAAGGGTAATTTCACCTTTGACACTCTCGAGCTTCAGCCCGGATGGGTCAGCAGAATCGATTTTCGGGACGCGATCAATGGTGTGATAGAGCTTCGCAGCGGCGGCAGATCCCTGAGCAAGAGCTACTCTCCGGCGTAAGCATCCGATGGAACATGGAATAGTGGGCAAATGTGAAACAGTACCTTGCAATTCTGGCCCCAATAATACTAACGAGAAAGATCCAATCAAAATGGCCATAATGACATTAGTTACTTGCCCCGCAGTTGCTAGAAATGATTGTCCATTAAGTCAGACCTTGAATTGTCTGTTCAGCAACATACCGTGACCGTCGAGAACGAGCGTGGTGCCAAAATAAAATGCTAAAAGATCAGTTAGTCTACGGGACGGAGCAATTGTTGGCTCAAGACGTACCAAGACCGTAACCGGAGTAGGAAACAAACATGAAGGTAGCCATGGTCGCGGCAGTAGACACAGCAGCTTTCTTATTGACCTTGAACGACTTTTCGACATGTTGGTCATAAAGGCTAGAGAGTTTCTTCTGTATTCCAAATGCTTGCGCGCTACGGACACTCGAAAAAACTTCTTCCGCGAGGTTACCACCAGCTGCAACAGAGTGCAAAGACAATCTACAGACAAAACATTGTGGGGGATTCACACAACTTCTTGAGGCAACGAATACGTACTGCATATATTTGGAGGTGAATTTGTTCATGATGACACCAGTCACCATGATACAAGGGAGAATTGAAGTCATTGCCAATGCGAGACGCCATGACTGTAAGTACGATAACACGAATGCGCTGACAAACGCGGAAATGAACGAAATGGAAATGGGAATTTTTTCCGAAATCCCTTGCTGAACCATGTCTATAAAAGAAATACTAGATCAGAAAAGCAAAAGCCTTGAAGCTGGGTAACTGGTCGTACGAGTATCCGTCTGAATGCGAGTCGCTATCTCTCCGGGTCCAACATTGTCAAAAAACTGAATGTCTTGGCGAAGAACAGCCTTCAGATAATGTTCGCGGATACGTCTAGCGTTGACCTCGCCAGTGTACACCCAGATCATCATGTATGCGTATGTGCAGGCAAACATCCCGCAACCTTGAGAGGAGACCCTGTTACTGGTGCTAGTTTGTACACAGCTCGTTCCAGCTCACCAATTACGACAAGCCACACTGCATCCTTAGCGGCTTCATGACGGAACGCCGCGACCACTTGAGGAAAGTTGGCTTTGGCACTCGGGTCACCACTGTTGAGCTCTGCTACCACCGTTGAAAAGTTCACGAATGAGTTTGTGAGCTTGCCGAAAATCAAGGTCATCATAGGCTGAAAAAGGGCAATGAGTCACCAGATAACAGGATATATAGCATAGAATAAACTACCTGGGCAGCACCTGCAGCTATTGCTGCAAAGCAACCAATCAGGTCGATCAGCAGCTCGAAATTGGTCGAGTACCTATGACTCTGTTCAGCTCGAAAGGTCAAAAAGTAGAGAAAGAGATAATCCATACTTGAACATCTGAAAAAGGGAGACGGGTTCGGGAGGTGGCTCGACTGGTGTTATCTTGACATCCTGCTCAGAACTCTTCTCGACGTCCTTGCTTGTCGATGTCTTGGGCAAGACTCCTACTTTTTCAGGCGTAACATTGTCTGTTTGAGGGCCCGCCATGGCCGTAGCGGACTGTTAGGACAAGGGGAGGAAAGGGAAAGTGAGATGGAGATGGTAGGAAAGAAAGAGACAGGTGGCAGACGTACAGCCAAGAAGAAGGGATATATAGTTCTACGTGATAGCTCGGATTGCGGCTAGCCTATGCTAATCCTTATAACGATACTACATAATCGAACTCGAGCGTGGACCGAACAAGGTTTTACATGGCCGTGGGTATCCCAGACTCTCTTGAGCTCATTCAACTTCTATTAGCTGCGATGATGGCTGGTATTTTAGGACTGCAAAGACCGGCGAATATTCTTCTTCAGAGAAAAAGAGAGTGAATTCACTGCTTGAGCTCTCAAATAACACGGTGGAATCGAACATGTATCGATGAATCCTTTACATAAATTGTAGAGGAGCACGAATCGAACCATTTAATCCTGTCGACACTGCAAGCCGAACGCCACCTGACAGGAATCTTGATGAGGGCCGGTGTACTCTGATGGGTGCATGGTACCGTCATGCAACTTCCATTTCAGCCTTCATACGTGATCTCTCTTCTTTGGTAGATAGATGCCAAGAGTTGCTGATAGCAAGAAACACAAAAGCTACAACGGAGATTTCGTCTGCAGAGAAAATAGATACTTACTGAGCGCTTCACCGGTCTCCAAATTTTGAACGCAGGTTTCCACAAGGTTTTCATTTCGCATTATCACCGACGTCGCCTGGGAGAATTGTTCCTCGTGCTGGAGCCCAGCCGGCGATCTACGTTCTGAGTCGTTCAAGCGTTGAAAGCATTAACAGATAGGACAAGGAAAGTGTCGGTATATTTGAACCTTCAAGTGGCTCAAGCAAGAAATTTCAGGAATTTTAAATTCCATGGAGCACGGATTCGCCGTGGGAACATTCGAATTTCTCACGAGCGTGCCAGTGGCGCCGTCCTGTTCGAAGAGTTCCTTTTATATCCTGCTGCAAAACGTCCTAATTCTCGGGCTGCTTACAATAACGGTAACAAGCACCGCTGAGCTCCGGCGAATGAATCGACTATTCAAAATAAATATTATATGACAAACGAATGAGAACTCGAGAGATTAGACAGGCTGCAGAGGTACAAGCACTTATATCCGCCTCGTCCAAGCTACGAATCCCCAAGCTTCATCTCCCAGTAGAACTGCCTGGAATCGCTTACAATCCAACGCTGATCGGGGTGCATCTGTGAAATGACACTCTTGAGTAGGAATTTCTATGAACAGGTAAGGACAACATACCCAAGGGCGACCACGCCGTCTTTGAAGCAAACAAACGTCAGATACAATTTCGGGCATCATCGAAAGTGAGGGATAGAAATGGTGCTTACTGAAGTCGTTCTTGTCACAGCAGACGGGATTCGCATCGCTGTTGTACCAGATGAGCGGGCATATCTCCTGACAAGACACCGTAACATCAACTCACCAGTTCTGGCCTCCAACGCCGATAACCTTGGAATACTTTCGGTCATCTCTATGCTACATACTGTTCAAGAAGAGCATCATACTCTAGTCCTTTTTACTAAGAGCTTGCAACTGCACGAATTCGTAGTAATCTCCGCCTTTTCTTATGAGCTCGTCGTGAGATCCCGCTTCGCTTACACGACCCTCCTTGATGAAATAGCTGAGACAGTATCAGAGGACCGTTCCAACATCGGGGATGATAAAAAGCACTTACATGCAGTCAGCATTCTGGATCGTGGACAACCGATGCGCAATAGCGATCGTTGTTCGGCCTTTCGAGGCTTGATCAAGAGCCTCTTGTACAACCTTTTCAGAGTTAGAATCGAGAGCAGATGTAGCTTCATCCAAGAGCAAAACTTTTGGTTTCCTTAGGAGAGCACGTGCAATAGCAATACGTTCTACAATGGACCACCGCATCAGTATCATGTCAGACCAAGAACACTAAATCGAAACAGCATACGTTTTTGACCGCCAGAGAGTTGAGAACCTTTGCCTCCGACTTCAGTGTCGAACCCACTATCAAGAAAAGAAAATCAGTGAAGACGACCTGTTTAGACAATGAATCACACGAACTCGGGTAAAGAGTTGATGAAATCGAGGATGTTTGCTTTCCGGCATGCATCCTCTAGCTCCTCCTGCGTGACCTCGCTCTCAGACTTGATAGCCCCAAGCAAGATGTTGAAGCGGACCGTCCCAGAGTAGAGCGTGGGTTCCTGAGAAACCAAAGAAATAGCCTTGCGATATTCGGAAACGTTCAAGTCGGTAATCTTTTCGCCATCCAGCTGTAGATTGAATTTAGTCGCAGGACGATACGGAGGACATCGAGAAGAACTCACATAAATATCACCGGCGAGAGGGTCGTAGAACCGTTCAATCAGTTGGATGCTGAACAAAATCGAATTAAAGAGCTAATCATCGAATAAGAGGTTCGGCAGCTTACATAGTGCTCTTTCCGCAACCACTCTGTCCTACAAATGCAACGTAGGTTCCAGGACGAATGTGTACCGACAGACCACGTAGTACACGTACACCAGGCCGAGTGGGGTACCTGAAGTGTACAGCATCGAAACGTATGTCACCTTGCACCTGAGCAAGATCCAGACTTTTTCCTTCTGTAGATTCCGCATCGATTTCTGGGATGGACTTGAATAGCCTGATGATATCAGAAGCAGCGCTTTGGGCAGACGAAACATCAGGAGCAAAAGCGAAGATGTTTCCGGCTTGCAGAGCAGCGAAGGTAGTGCACTAACACGGGGAGAAAAAGAAATCAGCGGCCATGCATAGAAAGTCGGACGCAGACTTCACCATCAATCCAACAAAGAAATGGAACGTGCTGAACTCCAGGGCAGAAACGAGTCTCGCACCCCACCAGAACACGAGTGCAATGACGAAGAAAATCATAGCTTGCGAAAGAGCATACAATGCATTAGCCCATACCGCAGTTTTGTTGGATTGACGCAAAGGCGCCTCCAGGCTTTGGCTGTACAAAGCACAACAGTCATCTTCGCGAGTCAAAGCAGCCACCGTTCGAATAGCTCCAGCAGCTTCAGAAGCTAATTGAGCTGAGGCCCCGTGTGATTTCTTGTTGATTTGATCTTTCAAGACAACGACCCGCTGAAAGTAACATCGCTTTAAGTTGCAAGTTGATTCCAATGATAGGAGTCACGTACTAGACGGATGAATCCGACGCCCACCAGCAAAGGAGAGCAAGCTAAACGGAAACGCTATTAGTTCCATGTTTGCACAGCACACTGTCAGAACTTACCAAGTCCGACGACAGCAGCTTTCCATGCAAAAACAAGTCCAACGATGAGTCCTGCTACCAAAGTAGAAGTGCTCGAAACCATACTGCAACACGAATATGATGGATGGAAACTCAATCCAGTCATTCAGCATGGTCATACGTACGTTCCAAGAGTGATTCCAGCCAGTCCATTCACTTTCTCAGGGTTATCGCTAAGCTCGGAAGTTAAGTGTCCAGTGCTATGCTTGTCATCATCAAAGTACTCGACTGGTAAAAAATATATTAACGATAAGTCTCGGAAAAGGTTCTGAACTTACTGTCTTGTCTTACAATGGCGCGGAAGCTCATCTTCCTCAATTTAGCGGTAAGAGCCGAGGCAGAGGTCGAGAAACAATAATTCTGAGCTCCAGCCACGAAGAAAACAGCGATGGCAATGATGAAGAACCTGAGATAACACTTTAGCAAAATGTAGCTTCTGCTATCTTACAATTAACTCACCAGAGAGCATTTCGGTCACCAGCAACCCTGCCTTCGTGACCAGGCAAATTGAAACTAGTGATGCCCTTGGCTGTCAAAAGGAGCGAGTTGGGATGATAGAATCTCAAGAAGAGATTTAACAAGACATGACTCACCGAACACGAAACCGTATGAGGGGTAAACACATCCATTCAGGATGGCAGCTACCGAACCAAGGAAATACGCTTTCCACGCCTGCTGATTGATGATACCCATTGTTTTGAAAATGTATGCTAGACCATAGTTCTCCTCATGCTCCGCCCCGGCAGCTTTCGCTCTAGCTTCAGCAATCTCGCTGGCAAGAGAACGGCTTGTACTTGCACGTGGAAGCATGAGATCTTCCTCGAGTACCTTTTCTTTATCTTCCGACTGTGACCCGGAGACCGTTTCCTCCGCCTCGGGCTCATCGGTGTCGAGGGAAGCCTCACGAAGTTTTTGAGACTGTACCAGGCGGGCATACGGGCCATTCCCGTTACTCAAGAGTTGGTTATGAGTTCCTTGCTCCAATACAACACCGTCTCCCATCACAAAGATCACATCTGCGTCCTTGATGGTTGACAGACGATGCGCGATAGTGATTGTAGTACGGCCTGAATCATCCGGTCGTTAGGTCACTCGACCGAAATTATCCAAAGACATGAGCTCACCAGCAGCCGCCCTGTCCAACGCCTCCTGTACAATACCCTCACTTTGCGTGTCGAGCGCACTTGTAGCCTCATCAAGCAATAAGATACGAGGATCGGACACTATAGCTCGCGCGATGGCAATTCGTTGCTTTTGACCACCACTCAGCAGGAAACCTCTTTCTCCCACCAAAGTATCATAACCATTAGGTAGCTTGGAGATGAAAGCATCCGCATTAGCCTTGATACAGGCCTCCTTAATCAACGCAAATTTTTCTTCCTTGCTAGCATGCTCGAATCGAGTTCCAATAAGACCATGTGCAACGTTGCCTTCAATCGTCGTGGCAAAGAGTGTGGGCTCTTGAGACACCAATCCAATCTGAGAGCGTAACCACTTGAGATTGAGTGTCTTGAGGTCGTGCCCATCAAGCCTAACTACTCCCGAAAGGGGGTCGTAGAAACGTTCAACTAGAGAAATCACAGTAGATTTTCCTGATCCGGAAGCTCCGACGAGAGCGGCAGTTTGGCCTGCTTGGAATTTGAGAGACAGGTTCTTGACAACGGGAACATCGGGACGCGCTGGATAATTGAACTTGACGTTTTCAAGGGTGATTTCACCTTTCACACTCTCGAGCTTCAGCCCGGATGGGTCGGCAGAATCGATTTTCGGAACGCGATCAATGGTATGATAGAGCTTCGCAGCGGCGGCAGACCCTTGAGCAAGAGCTACTCTCCGGCGTAAGCATCCGATGGAACATGGAATAGTGGGCAAATGTGAAACAGTACCTTGCAATTCTGGCCCCAATAATACTAACGAGAAAGATCCAATCAAAATGGCCATAATGACATTAGTTACTTTTCCCGCAGTTGCTAGAAGTGATTGCCCGTTAAGTCAGACSTTCAACTGTCTGTTCAGCRACATACCGTGACCGTCGAGAACGAGCGTGGTGCCAAAATAAAATGCTRAAAGATCAGTCAGTCTACGGGTCGGAACAATTGTTAGTTCAAGAACATACCAAGAGCGTAACCGGAATAGACAATAAACATGCAGATAGCCARGGTCGCGGCAGTAGATACAGCAGCTTTCTTATTGACCTTGAACGACTTTTCGACATGCTGGTCATAAAGACTAGAGAGTTTCTTCTGTATTCCAAATGCTTGCGCGCTACGGACACTTGAAAAGACTTCTTCCGCGAGGTTACCACCAGCAGCAACAGAGTGCAAAGACAATCTACAGACAAAACACTGACAGGGTGTCTCACAACTTCGTTATGCAATGAATACATACTGCATATATTTGGAGGCGAATTTGTTCATGATGACACCAGTCACCATGATGCAAGGGAGAATCGAAGTCATTGCCAATGCGAGACGCCATGACTGTAAGTACGATAACACGAATGCGCTGACRAACGCGGAAATGAACGAAATGGAAATGGGAATTTTTTCCGAAATCCCTTGCTGAACCATGTCTATAAAAGAGATAGTAGATCAGATAAGCGAGAGCCTTGAGGCTGGGTAACTGGTCGTACGAGTATCCGTCTGAATGCGAGTCGCTATCTCTCCGGGTCCAACATTGTCAAAAAACTGAATGTCTTGGCGAAGAACAGCTTTCAGGTAATGTTCGCGAATACGTCTAGCGTTGACCTCGCCAGTGTACACCCAGATCATCATGTATGCGTATGTGCAGGCAAACATCCCGCAACCTTGAGAGGAGATCCTGTTACTGGTGCTAGTTTGTACACAGCTCGTTCCAGCTCACCAATTACGACAAGCCACACTGCATCCTTAGCGGCTTCATGACGGAACGCCGCGACCACTTGAGGAAAATTGGCTTTGGCACTCGGGTCACCACTGTTGAGCTCTGCTACCACCGTTGAAAAGTTCACGAATGAGTTTGTGAGTTTGCCGAAAATCAAGGTCATCATAGGCTGAAAAAGGGCAATGAGTCACCAGATAACAGGATATATAGCATAGAATGAACTACCTGGGCAGCACCTGCAGCTATTGCTGCAAGGCAACCAATCAGGTCGATCAGCAGCTCGAAATTGGTCGAGTATCTATGACTCTGTTCAGCTCGAAAGGTCAAAAAGCAGAGAAAGAGATAATCCATACTTGAACATTTGAAAAAGGGAGACGGGGTCGGGAGGTGGCTCGACTGGTGTTATCTTGACATTCTGCTCAGAACTCTTCTCGACGTCCTTGCTTGTCGATGTCTTGGGCAAGACTCCTACTTTTTCAGGCGTAACGTTGTCCGTTTGAGGGGCCGCCATGGTCGTAGCGGACTGTTAGGACAAGGGGAGGAAAGGGAAAGTGAGATGAAGATGGTAGGAAAGAAATAGACAGGTGGCAGACGTACAGCCAAGAAGAAGGGATATATAGTTCTACGTGCTTATAACGATACTATATAATCGAACTCGAGCGTGGCCGTGGGTATCCCAGACTCTCTTGAGCTCATTCAATTCCTATCAGCTGCGGTGATGGCTGGTATTTTAGGACTGCAAAGACCGGCGAATATTCTTCTTCAGAGAAAAAGAGAGCGAATTCACTGCTTGACCTCTCAAATAGCGCGGTGGAATTGAGCACGTATCGATGAATCCTTTATATAAATTGCAGAGGAGCACGAGAAGAACCATTCAGTCCTGTCTACCCTGCAAGCCGAACGCCACCTGACAGGAATCTTGATAAGGTCCGGTATACTCTGATGGGTGCATGGTACCATCATGCAACTTCCATTTCAGCCTTCATACGTGATCTCTCTTCTTTGGTAGATAGATGCCAAGAGTTGCTGATAACAAGAAACACGAAAGCTACAATTAATGTTTCGTCTGCAGAGAGGACAGTTACTTACTGAGCGCTTCACCGCAGGTTTCCACAGAGTTTTCATTTCGCATTATCACCGACATCGCCTGGGAGAATTGTTCCTCGTGCTGGAGCCCAGCCGGCGATCTACGTTCTAAGGCATGCAAGCGTTGAAAGCATTAACAGATAGGACAAGGAAGGTGTCGGCATATTTGAACCTTCAAGTGGCTCAAGCAAGAAATTTCAGGAATGGAGCACAGATAGGCCGTGGGAATATTCGAATTTCTCACGAGCGTGCCAGTGGCGCCGCTTCCTCCTTTTCGAAGAGTTCCTTTTATATCCTGCTGCAACAAGTCCTCATTCTCGGGCTATTTACGATAACGGTAACGAGCACCGCTGAGCTCCGGCGAATGAATCGACTATTCAAAATAAATATTATATGACAAACGAATGAGAACTCGAAAGATTAGACAGGCTGCAGAGGTACAAGCACTTATATCTGCCTCGTCAAAGCTACGAGCCCCCAAGCTTCATCTCCCAGTAGAATGACCTGGAATCGCTTACAATCCAACGCTGATCGGGGTGCATCTGTGAAATGACACTCTTGAGTAGGAATTTCTATGAACAGGTAAGGATAACATACCCAAGGGCGACCACGCCGTCTTAGAAGCAAACAAACGTCAGATACAATTTCGGGCATCATCAAAAAAGTGAGGGACAGAAATGGTGCTTACTGAAGTCGTTCTTGTCACAGCAGACGGGATTCGCATCGCTGTTGTACCAGATGAGCGGGCATATCTCCTGACAAGACACCGTGACATCAACTCACCAGTTCTGGCCTCCAACTCCGATAACGGAGATGGGAGTGCAAGTAACTGAAAGCAAAAGCAGTGAGCATCCACTGTCACAGTCGATACACGCATAAAGCATGAGAAACGTACCTCCAATCGGCACATTCAAACCCTGGATAGGGATGCCGAGAAGACCAAGGAGGTCTGAGGCCGGAGCCTCATTGGCTTGCTGGACATTCTGGCAACACTGAAGAGCACCAGTCTTGCACTTGCTAGAAGCGATCGTGGTAGTGGCCACGCCGGTAGTGGAAGCAGCGGGGCTAGCAGCTACGAGGCTGGCAAGAGCAGAGATCACAAGGAACTTGAATTGCATTTCTGAGTTGTGAAAAGGCTTGAACGACGACTGCTGGTTGTTCGAGTGAGGAATCATGGTCTGGTTTCTACGCTTTTATACTGTTGGCACCGACCACTTTGGAGGTCAAGGTTGAAGACGAGTGCGGAGCTATTGTTTTGTGGCACTCGACGGAATGCCTCCAAGTATGTTGGGATCCTGAAGTAGAATGCGATTAGCATCATTCGACGAAGTGATTCGACAAGTAGTTTTTCTTGGCAAATTCAAAACCCTTTCGAGGCAAGCAGATGGTGTTGCGTTGCGGTATAGATGCGGATCCGAAATGCACCTCTTGTTGATTCAGCATGGAGTATGAACAAAGCCACCAACATAGTCGGGGTACATTTTTGACGGCCAAGATAAAATACTGGGAATGTGCTCCGCAATAACACTGGAAAGACATTTTTTTACTTCAAATTGCGCCCGGAGTCTGGGTCGGAGCCGAAAAGTACACGTAGTATATCTTCAAACATTCGAAAGCGTCAATAACAGAGCGAGCAGATACATTAGATACAGAATGAAATTTGAATGTGAATCGGAAATTAGTCACTATCGTCGTCCACCTAGAAACGTAATCAGAGTCTGAGTCTCAGGAAAGAAAGAAGAAATGAACGCCCGTACCACCATCTTCCCTCTAGCCCTTGTTGCAGCCGCTCGGGATGACCTGCTAGTGGCGACTGGCTGGAACGAAAGTTGTGACTGGGTCTGTTTTGAAGCGGCTGTCGTTTTCTTCTTGGCTGGTGCCTTCTTCGCTGTAGTTTGACTACATCATAGAAGCAGTGTTTAGTCACGTCAGCTGGCTATTCATGGTAGCATAGCATACGGATCTCACCTGAGAACAGCAGCCCGGTTCGTTTTCTTGACAGGTTTGGGTGGTTCGTCTTCTTCATCGTCGTCCTCAGGTATCTCAATGACTTCGTCCTCGTCAGATTCGCTCTGCAGTCACGAATGGTATCTCATTAGAAGAACAGCAATGGTGCTAAGACTCCGCCAACAGCATGAACTCACAACAACTTTCTTTCCTCTTGCGGTCTTCTTCGGTGGAGCTTTCTTTGCAGGCGCCTTTGCTTTTGCTGGAGCGGCCTTTCTGGCAGGTGCCTTCTTCGGTGGTGGTGGAGGTTCATCCTCCGAATCGAGTGCTTCGAAGTCTGAGCCACCACCCGCACCGCCAGCGTCAATATCCATCATCATGGAGTCTACGGACTGGGCATCCGAGTCGTCTTCCTGCGCTTTGGCTTTACCCTAGACGATATTAGAAGGTTTGCAGACGGACGGACAGTCGTTATCAAACCTTTGATTTGGAATTGCCTCGAGTTGTTTTCTCGACATATTCCTTCTCTTGCTGTTCCTTTGCTTTGGTGAGCTAATTACGAACAGGCTCAGAGTCAGATTAAAAGGATAATAAAGTCAACGAAATGCAGCAGACCACGTCGTCCAGATCCTCTTCATTAATCTCGCCTTCAGCTTGAACATCTTTCATCATCGTCTTGAGTGTCTTCCCCACGTGTGTCTGGATAGCATGTATATCGTCCTTCTCTACAAACATTTGTATCGCGTCGGACATCCCATTCTCCCCCAGCAGCTGCAACTCCTGAGCCGACAAATACTCTTTCACCAACGTCGCGACGCGAACCTTGGCGAGCTTTTCAGACACGGTAAGGTCGGGGTCGTCGATACTCAACTCAGGTTCGTCAGCCGAGACTTTACCCGCTGACCGCGATGCCGTCTTTTTCGAGCGATGAAATGTCAGCACATCTCGGGGGTTGGCAAGACGACCTTGGAACTCTTGACCAAACCGGATAGGATTCGACATTTCGCTCACACCAGTCGTATCCACCTTCAGTCGAACTAAAGGAAGCATCCTCGGTAACTCTTCCTCCCCATCCTTGACAGCCTCAGCATTTCTTTCATCCCAAATCTCATTTGCCTGGTCAATAAGTGAGTTGACTTTGTTTTTGAGGTATTTATAGATCTCCATCTGGTCAGAGAGGTCAAAGCCTTCCTCCTCCGCAACTTGTGTCAGAACGATTTCTTCGATGACGAATGGGCGCACGGTGCGAAGCGGTATCGGCTTTAGTTCAAAGTCTTTACCACGAATACTAAGGAGCGCGACGTGTCTTTCGAGACGTTAGAAAAGAGAAACCTAGACAGGCATGCAACTTACTTTGGGAGAGCTTCACCATCAGCTAGAGAAGTTGCTACTGAAGAGCCGGGTTGTGTAATGTAGTAGCGTTTCCCTGCGACGGGCTCTGGAACGATTCGACAGTCGTGCTCGTGACCCCAGACGACGAGGTCGATGCTATCGTCAAACATGCCTTCTGGAACAGATTCTTGTGGTCCGTGTTTGACTCTACAAAAAAAGGTTGGTGCGGAGCTGACAGACATGAGGTTCACGTACCGATTTTGGTGCAACAGCAACATATTGAACCAATTTTCTTTGTCACGCGGCATGAACATCCTCACGCGATTGCTCCTCAGTTCAAAGTGCATTCGCGCGTCTTTGACATTGCCAATACCGTACATGCCTAGATGGGTATTGCCTTTACGCAAAAGAACGGGGCGGACGGCAATACCCGTGTTAGCAGCGTCGGCATCGTCTATAGGGAGGTCAAATTTGCCCATGTAATTCAGTAGCCCCGACACTGAAAGCACGTCAAGGGCGCACAAGGCCCCTTGAGCCCCGGCTCCTTGAGGATCGTCGTGATTGCCGTGAATCGAGAATACAGGAATGCTAACATTAAAATTAGGATCTTCGTAATTGACTGCCGGAAAGCTAAAATTTCATCAGACAAATTCAGCATGTGAGTAATGCAGACGTACGAGAAACCGTCAGCCTTTCCATCGTTCGGGTCACTAAGCAGCTCTACTTGTATTGGTTTCTCTCCCAGTGTATATTCTCGCAGCAAAGCAATAGTCCGATACAACGAGTCTCTTGAAGGTTTGTTTTCATGAAATAGATCACCGGCAAGCAGCACGAAGTCGACCTAATGCTTGCGAGTAAGCAGACAAGACAATCTGGAGGATAGCTCAACTTGCATCATGCTTCTTTGCCAGCTGTAAGATTTCTTCGAATGTATTTATTGAATCTTGACCGCGAATTGGGTCTCTTTCATTGTACCCTATATGATTATCCGTTGCCAACAAAATTCGAATCGTGTCATCGGAGACTGAGAGACTTGATAGATGAAAGAGACATCTAAAGAGCAGAAAGCTGGATTCGCTCACAGTCAAACACTACTGCCTCCTGAGACATTCTTCAAGCGGACACAAGGGAACGTAGGAATGAAGTGGTTCGGACGCGACTCGGACGCGTCTGACTGTGCCACTTAATCTGGAAGTATTTTCTCACGACCAGAATCACCCCTTTCCCACACGCGTTCCGGTCTCAGGAGGAGTAATAGTGTAACTGCGGCGCGCTTCAATAGGCAGTGTTTCTTCCTTTTTTCATTCTTTTCTGTTGCCACGGCATAACTACTTAGTTCCTGTCCAGTCTTTCTGTCCTTTACTCATTCTTTCCGCGACGACATCTGTTTGAACGGCACAGCGTCTTCTTATGGCCCATCAAAATGCTTCAAAACCGCCCTCAAAAGGTCTTGTGGTATGTTGGAAAGTTTGGGTTGATAAGTGTCGTATCTCAATGGGCGCTTCGTCTGCAATAGACCGGCGTCGTTGTCTTCTACTTAGTAGCAGCATTGGCGGTAAGCTTCACAGTTAGAAATGGAAGATGCGACTTAATCACGACCGGGGCACTTTTAGATGGTGATGGCGTATGTAAAAATATTTCGTGGCGCTTCTACTACTCGCTCATGTGTCACTGTTCTAGTAACAAATGGGTACTCAATGCGACTGAGGCGCCCCTTTTCTTCCTCTTCATGCAGCTTATCATTGCTGTCATGCTTTTCGGAATTTCGGATGCCATGAAGCTCCTTCCCGACCGACTCACTTTCGATACTAATGTCTGCAAAGGGCTTGTGTCTATGGTTGCCTTGAACGTCGTTGGCCTGAGGTATTCATGAATCATCAAGTATCTGGATGTCATAGCTCTAACACACTTCAACAGCTTCAGCAACTATACCTTGAAATACGTGGATGCTTCTTTCTATCAAGTTGCTCGCGGCCTTGTCCTTCCGTTCACTGTTGGCACCTCATTCATCGCGCTTCATGCCCGCCCGTCAGTTCGCATCCTATTTTCATGTGCGATCGTCACCATGGGATTCTTTATTGGTGTTTTCCTTGACGGAACGCCCCTGTCTCTCGTTGGCGTTGGCTTTGGAGTGGTCAGCTCTGCGATCACCGCAATCCATTCCGTGGTCATTAAGCAGAGCTTAAATGTCGTTAACGGAAGTGCTCTCCTCCTTTCGTGGTACACCAACCTTCTCAGTGCAATTGTCCTCGTCCCTATCATTGTGGTTGCTGGAGAAACAAAAGAAGTTATAAAACTATTTTTCAGTGTCGACGAGCTTGTAAGGGTTGATGGCCAATGGAGCGCCCTGCGTACCTTTATGTGGGGTTCAGCCATTACTGTATGTTCGCGCTATAATCTCTTCAGATTCACTTCTCACGTGCTATCTAGGGTGCCCTTGGGTTCGCAATGAGCATTGCCAGCTTGCTTTCTATCAAAGTAACGTCTCCTATCACTCACATGATATCTTCCGCGGTCCGTGGTGTCGCAGCATCCCTCCTTGGAATGTGGCTTTTCGCAGACGTTATCACCTCGTACGTCATCCGCTCGCTCTATTGAATTCTACTGATCACGCTTTCTTCCCTCTTCAGTGGCCGCGCATCATCAATTGCCATAATTCTCCTCGGTTCTATTTACTACACATGGGTGAAGCATATCGAGTCACAGTCACCCTCTCCATCATCAGCAAATGGCAATGGAGGTTCCTACGAGCGCCTTAAAATGGAAGACGTGGAATCGGGATTGCGCAGAAATTCTAGCTCCAAGCCCGAGTAATCGTTCGCATTGCATTAGCATTAGCCGATGCAGTTGATGCTGCGTAGGGTTCTGTATAAATTACGCAGCTTGGAGAGCTTTGGTCAGTGATATACAGCGTCACTGGCTTTGGGTCGCAGCAAAATATTATTAGATAGAATCGTCATGCCGGCTGCATTCATACCACGGTGTTTAAGGACCTAGATAGGCTGTTACATTTACACTAGATTTCTATTATCGAACTGCACAAGACTGGATATATAATTCAATACGCATATTTTCCAGATACTTCTCTCCTTGCATTGTAATCGAATAGAATACTAGAATGAACGCGACCTCAGGCTGACGCACTGCAGTCAAAGCAAGAAATATATGAACCACTCGATTTGGCAGTGATTATCAAATCGATGATATAAGACAGCTGACTCAGCGCTTGCATCTCCCTCAATTCCAAACAAAACCGATCCTTGGCACTTGCGAGCGCCAAATATCTACCCTGAGCAGACCGGATTTGCTATACTTATTTGAGTGTCTCACCTTGCAATTGGTTATAATGTCATCGGTCAGCAAGTTGACAAGTGACAGAAATCAGAAGATACTCCTGGAACTCGTTCAGAAGCCTGGAAATGGTCTGTTACCCTATAGTCATCGTCGTTCATGCCTTTACTCATAGGTCATTAATTTCACTAGATGTGTGCGCTGATTGCAAGGCTAGGAACCCTCGATGGGCTTCTCATAATCTCGGAATTTTCATTTGGTGAGCGCGCAGGTTTTAGATATGGATTCTCGCTAACGAAGAAGATTCCACGTAGTGTGAATTGTGCCGCCATTCATCGAAAGATTGGTACACATATCACAAAAGTGTACGTTACCTATTTGGTGGTTCGGGAGGTTGTACTTGACTTTGGTTATCTGTTACTAGCAAGAGCTTGACTCTGGATTCATGGACGAGGGAGCAGGTAGAGGTGAGTGAACGATAATAGGTGTAATCGGAGCCATACTTGATTTCAAGTCAGAGGATGAAAGAGATGGGGAATTTGAACTCGAATGCTATATATAATCCTAACGAGTTACGCCATCCGCCTCCACCGATGCTCACAGAGGACGAAAGGGATAGCGAATTAGAACAGTACATTCGCGGTACGTGTTCTTTCCTGTCTTTGCCTGACTCGGCACTCATTTCAATGTAGCAAAATATGAATACAAACGTTTCTTTGACCGATCTGCACTCGTTGCTTCCAAACTTGGACCTTCCCGCTCCTCATCATCTGTGGCTCCCCGTCCCAAATCCACTCCTGCTACTGACCCTGCGCGACGTTCACCAGCACCATCCGCACCGTCTATTGCAGCTCCCTCATCTTCGAACTCTACACTTATGACACAGAACCGGTCTGTTTCACAACCGATGTCCTCTGCACTACCCTCTTCCGCTACAACCCAGCCGCCGGCACTCCAACAACATCAGCTACAGCCCAGGCAGCAGTCGTTAGCCGTACCCAATCCTGCGGCTCCTACGGCTCCTGCTACCGCACCTCCTACCGGCGTGTGGCAAGATCTTGTGTCGTTACAGACACCCTCTGCAAATTCGTCTCTGCCGCTACAATATCAAGCGCCGGTATCTGCTTCCTTTCCTCTTTCAAATCCTTACAGTGGGATGATGGGTCCTAGTAGTGCAGGAGTACCTGGAATCAATGGCATGACTATGAATCCAACGGGCATGTCGATGGGTATGGGTATGGGTTCGGCTGGATTGGGAACAGGACTGAACCCGTTCCAACAACCTCAGTATACCTCGACGAATCTTTTTTCTCAACAGCAACAGCAAGCACCACCGTTATCTTCCACCTTCCCTCCATCTCCAGCTATGCCTTTTGGGACATTGCCGACTGGCTTGTCGACTCCTTTTACTTCACAACAGCAGCAGTCCTTTTTCCCTAACCAGACCCAGATGCAGTCGCCGATTACGATGTCTTCACCTGCGCTGCCTCAGATGCAGTTACAGGTTCAGTCGCCACAGCCAATGATCTCGCCGCAGACGATGCAGTCGCAATTTATGCCGCAAGGACACAGTCCTCAGCCTCAACAGTTTCCTATGACGACGACACCACAACTGCAGAATCAGTTTATGGCTTCGTCGCCACAGATACAAACTCCTGGTCAGTTTGGTGGTAATGGGATGGGGATGGGGATGGGAGCAGGATTTAGTGGGCAGCCGCAACAGCAGCAGATGTTTGCTTCTCCAGGCACGGGCCCAATGTTTGCAGCACAGGGCCAGGGTCAGTACTGGGGTGGAATGTAGATAGCTGGAGTTCCGATGGCAGTAATGGACTTTTTAATGGTTTTTAGTTCATATGATTTGGGCCCATGGACATGGATTTGTTTATTGGATATTTGGATAGTTTTCATTCCTTTTTTTCTTTTTGATTGTCTCGTCTGCAGTCTCGTGGAACAATATTCAAGCTACATATTATAATTAGAACAGAATACACCTCTGTCGCCCGTTTACACGTATACCAGGATAATTCAACCCAGCTGCTTTACGATTCCATGTCTATGAGGGCTGCACTAGCGTAATTAATTCCTGACGGATATCCATATCTGTAGGTGAAGGATCCATTGCATCTCGATCGCCACCCATGATTCTCTCTGTCTGAGCATTTACAGTAACAAGTCTTCCTATGATGTCCTGTAATTCTTCTGTGCCCTGCCCTATAATCGATGCATAATCTACCGTGAGGGTTATGGCAGCTGCGACGATATGGGCTACCCGGAGCCTGAGACCCCAGATACTTCCCTCATAACAATCCACGAGCTGCACACGCTCCAGCTGAGAAGCATGCTTTCGACTCGCGTTCTGTCCATGTCCAGTAAAATCCAGGGCTCGTGGGGACCAAAAGCTGCTAAGGATGAAGCTTGCTATGGTTTGGGCTGCAAGAAATGTCGTCTGCCCGAGATAGAACGTGCGAAGGGAAGGGATGTACGGTAATTCAATAGGACTGAGCGTGACTTCATTCCCAAAGACTGGAAATGCAACATTGGTGAGTTTAAGATAGTTCAGGCGAGTGTAAGATGCGAGGGCTTTGAACAGGTACGGGACAGCCGGTGGTACTATCTGTGGGGGAACGCAGGTCATTAGTATCGGAAAGAAAAGCTCAATCAACTTACGGCAATAGAAAAGTGATGTGGTGGATCTGGACCAGTCCATATGAAGTTTCTTGGGCTATCAGACAGCAGGTCCATATCAGAAAAGCGAACAGTCCAGCAACAAGAACAAGACACACTTGACTTGCGACAATGAAGTATAGATACGTTCATGATTAGGGTCATAGATATGAGAGTTCAGTCTAAGTTGTAAACTCTCTAATATCAACCTCCCCTCCGCATCTTTTCTTGCCTTGGGGTCGGTGATAATTCGAGCCAAAGCCAAGTTGAAGTGACTGAAGATACCAGAAGAATCGCCTCCAGCAATATCTAGGGAAAGAGACTGCGGTTCACAAGCCAAAGATAAAGTCCCGCCAGAAATTAGATCGGAAAATTTACAAAGCTGAGCTGAAGATCGGAACTCGAGGTCTTGGTGAAGGATTCGGAGAGCAACGGCGTAGAACAGCGTGCAGGTAGACAAGATGTTGACTTTCGAGCTGGAAGATTGATGAAGGACAAGAGAGAAGATATCGACCAATATTTCGACTGGCAGCCTCTGTAGCATACTGAGTAATAATGGGCAATTGCAATTTTCAAAATCCGTGCGCAAAACAGTATGCGCGCCTAATTGGGCGCCTATAGGCTATATTTCCTCCGACTCCCCGGCAAACGAGATATAATCGCACCCAGCGAAAATTCCGCCACATTCTATACAGTCATAGACTGTGATACCAATGCCGTCAATGGCGAATTCTATACTCTCAGCTATGTGGCAGAAGACGGGGCTGAGTACACACGGACTATACCTGCTGAAGATCTTGAGCAGCCAATGGTGGATTTCGAGGCAGGCCTTGGGGAGGCTTGAGTGCGCAGACTTAGGTGTCTGGCTAGGAGATATGCGTATAAGTTAAAAGGTACTTACTCCATTAGCATTGCTGAATTACTTGTTTAAAGATAAAAATGTTCGGGCATGGCAGTCCGCTGTCCGTAGTCCCGTAACGCGATACTGATAAGGACAGGATTGTGAGCACCAGCTCATTCAGTGTTAATGTGCATCGATTTCTTATTTCTGTACTGTTCTTACTGTTACAGTCTGTAAAGATGGACATTGGACAATGGATTGAGCGGCCGCAACATACGAACTTAACACAATATAGTGGCGGATCGTATCGATTATGCTGAAGGCACCTTTCCCGTCCTAGCAGTGTCGTAGTTCTCCAGGAACCATTTCACCGATTCGTTCAAAGCTGCAATACGACCGGTGACAATGAATTGGATGTTCACTATATCAGGTGGATGATGAATACACACCTTCCTCGAATGGCGTAAATTGGAAGTCTCCTATAAGTGATAGAAGTTTCTTGTTCGATGCGGGTTTGCGGAACTGGCCATCAGCCCTTGTGGTATCAAACTGTCATAGGAAGTCAATTGAGAAATCAAATCTGATTGTTGACGGAAACAAGGGATGCGACGGCCTAAGGAAGTATCGTTATAGCACACTAGACCCACCGAATAGGTACCCTGGAAGCCCACAGCCTTCACGATAGCATCTGCCACCTCTTTAATACTGACTTCTTCGTCCTCGCCAACTGCGAAAGGAATTATCAGCATGTACCTTGAGTGACGGCAGATGATGCAGTGTACCTGAAAGAATCACTGGTTCAACATCGTCGTATTCTCGAAGCATCCAGATGAACAATTTCGCGAGGTCCCGCGAGTATATGAATTGACGGAGGGGTTTTCCGGTGCCAGATACAACAAACGGCGTATTGTTTTCTGGTTTTGACCGTTTAGGATGCCACGAAAGTGAGATCAAGGAGAAACACGTACTTTTTGCAAGGTAGCACTTGTGGATAAGCCCAGGAATGACATGAGAATCCTCTAGATCACTAAAGGAATAATTAGGTCCTGCTTCCAGCATTATTTTTGGGTAGAACGAACTAATTGTCGTAAGGCCCGAAAACGTTCGTGGGTATAGCGGAGGTAAAGTTGCAGCCAAACTCCTCCTTGTAAGCACTGATGAACAATGAGCACCATACTGACGATGGGCTAGAACTACTTACTGGTTTTGAACATCCACCATTCTCTTCGCGTGCGCGTACCCGAAGTTACTCTCATGAGGAGGTCCGTTGTGGATTTTGTTCTCGTCTAGAGGGTATTCAACTTTATCCGGAAAGACACACGTAGATAGACATGATATGAGTTTCTGGGTCTTGTATGTGTGTGATGCGTGAAGGATGTTATCGTTGATGAGGATGTTATCCCGTAGGAAGGTGAGCTGGAAGCGTCTCGATTAGAAGCGAAACTCATGCGATCAGGACAAACGACGCACCTTGTACTTCATATTCTTGAACAAGCCTCCAACTGTTCATAACAGGTTGTAAATAAGACGGATTCTATCTTGATCACAGCACACGAGAACGCACCAAGCGCAGCCAGGTGGATAACATGCGTAGGCTTGTATTTCTCATACAGTTTACGCGTTTGCTCTGGATCCCTTGAGTAGATTGAGTTCAAATATCAGCACTTGTAATATATCAAGACAGAAACAAGCTAACCTCAAATCTGCTTCAGATGAACGTGCAAAGATCCACGTCTCATTCGGTTTCTTGCCAAACCTCGAGCCAGCGGGTTCATTTTCGATAACGTATTCAATGGCTTTACCAACGAGCCCAGATCCTCCAGTTACAAGAATTACGGTAGACATAAGGACGAAACTTAGCGCAAGGTTAGTGGAAAGTTGAAACAGGATTTCAGTCTGCGGCGCAGGAAATTAAATAAAACATCCACTCATGGCTGACACACGATAAATGACTCAACTGCTAGTGTAATCACGTGAAGATATCCCCTTTCTGGACTCCCTCCTCGCATCCACTCCCATGATAAATCTGGTGCCAGTTGCTTCTTGACTGAACCCATCTGGTCTTTCATCTCTGTGCAAGGTCTGTTGAGCTGACCGTCAACATGATAGCCATGGAAGAAGTCGCAGAACAAGTCTATGGCCTCGCAAGTTCCAACGATCCATTGGCGCCTCTGGTTAAGGAAGCTCTGAATGTCATCGACGAGGCTCTCGATACTCACGGGTAGGTGACGATCTGGGATAGATTGTCTCTTTTACGTGACTGTAAAGCTTAAAGACAGGATCATGTATCTATCAGCTTCAACGGCGGTAAAGATTGTGCGTATCTAACATCTTCAGTGTAACCGCACGACTATTGATATACATCACTTTCGCTAGGTACCGTATTACTGCACCTCTTTGCTGGAGCGCTAGGGAAAAGGCGCCCTTCGTCCGAATGTACCTCTCCGATACCAGCTCTCTATATTTCTGTGCCTTCTCCGTTCCCGGTATTGGAGGAATTCATCGCTCAAGCGGCAAAGGACTACAATTTGGACCTTTTTGAGTGCAGACCTCCACAAGAAGACACAGTGGAGAGCGTTTTAACACCATCAGGACAAGTCTCTACCGGAAATGATTACGTGCATCCCTTACCGCGTCCTAAGGCCGTCGGGAAGGCCAAGGGTGGAGAGGGAATGCGTCAGGCATTGGAGACGTATAAAGCCCAGTTCCCTCACATTCATGGTATTCTCATCGGTACCCGTCGTACAGATCCCCATGGTGGTATGTGTATCGCTGCCCGAATTTCGGAACGAGCTTGTTGATGTCTTTGCCACCTCAGCCAAACTTTCGCACCGCTGTCCAACAGATGCCGGATGGCCCGCGTTTGAACGTATCAACCCTATCATCAACTGGGACTACTCTGACGTGTGGACATTCCTGCGACAACTGAAAGTCCCATACTGTAGTCTCTATGACGAAGGGTTCGTGGTTTCTCGGCAGGTCGTTTTGTATGTCGAACTGACAGTCCGATAGCTACACGTCCCTCGGTTCAACATACAACACCTTCCCTAACCCCGCTCTACTCATCTCTCAGTCTTCAACGACTCCCCACTCTGCCTCGGTATCATCCGCGTCTTCCGTTATCACGCCTTCCACTGCTCTCACCTCTGTGATGTTGTCGACCCACGCTACACCTGAGAGCGATGTCATATCTCCCACCACAGTCTTATCCGCTTACATGTCCTCGACACACGCACGTGCTGACGGTTCGTGTCCCAGTCCAAATATAGGCGAGTTGTCCTCCGCCGCTGCCGCATTCACGAACGGTCCAACCTATCCCCGATATCGGCCTGCCTACGAGTTGAAAGAGGCTAATTTGGAGAGAGCGGGGAGGGGGTTGAGTAAGGCTGCTCTCGCAACGTGAGCCCTCTCAGGGTGCTGAAATGAAGAACGAACGTGCTAGAAGGAACTGACTTGTAGAAGAGTGAGAGATTAGCAATTGACACTGTATCTATTCTATCTTTATTTCTTGTGTGTTTTGTGGTATGCTAAACTTAGACAATCTGTGTTTCCAGCATTTCTTGTTTCTAACAATGACGAGAATTTGTGTGCTTCTACAAGTGCGGTCGAATCGAACAAAAACATCGTAGAGAGCGCCACGGTGAGATAGCCTCAGATTCAATTTAATGGGTGCAGGCGTGGCAACTATGAGCCAGGACATCACAATAGCAGTCTGCGATATGAATTAGCTTCAGCATGCAAGCCACCGCAAGCATTCACAGCGAACTTTTCGCTGATCTTCAAACAGTCTACTATACCTATTGACCTTTCATTGGATACTTCTAAGAATGGCTTACGGTTCAGCAACTTCAAGAGCTCCGGTTTGAGCACCATTACATGTGAGCCTGGCTCTGGAGAATACCTGGACGTATTGACCTCCGTTGCTTTCTTACTTATGTTCAGTGCTGTAATAAAGCTTTGGGATTGCTATTCGGCACCCGAGTCTGTATGCCAGGGTAAAGGACTCTGTATCTGGCTTGCTTTGACCGAGTGTCTCAGAGTGGCCTAACCCTTACTTCATTCGGATAGTAGGCCAGGGTGACCGTGGATCCGGAGCGCTTGAACTTCAAGCGCATTCCACTCGAGGCACCTGCTGAACCCCCACTTCAGTTTCTCTCCATGTCCTCACCATCATCGTCATTAAACTCCCTCTCAACGCTATCCTCAACATTCTTCACGTGTGACAGCCCTCAATCTGCCTCCTCATGCCAACAAACACCGCTTCATAAGCCTCCAATTCGAGTAGTTAAGCAGCCAATGATGGAATGGGTATTGGGGGTAAGAATGGCCTCTCTGCGGTCGATATCAGTATCTCACTACAATGATTGCTAGGGTCACATTGTCAGGGATATGTTGCCAGCTCCGGTCATCCCACGCGCTCTCAATCCCAATTGGGTTGAGTGCCCCAACCTCGAGGAGCTCCCGATGGCTTGGTTTGGCGTGCCTTGGGACAAAGACAAGGTCATCAAGTACGCGATATCAAGAGGGTATGGTCTCAGAGACAATCTTGACGAGAATGTCTGGGATATGGCCAATGGTTGGGCCAACCTCGTTAATACGTTCTACGAGGAGTACGGCATCTACATGACCATGGTGGAAGTTTGGGGGCATAACGACTACATTCTTGCGTTTTACACTAATCGCGACCTGCATCTTCTTTCGAGACGACAACGGCAGAGAGTGCGAGTTACATTGAAGGGGATGGGTTACGAGGAAGGATCTGCACAGTGGTATCTCGATCGCCTGGAAGAAGTAGGTCTTTTCCCTCTTTTCTCGTGCAGATACTGAGTACTGATATGTTTCAGTTACGATAGGATGCCTGTTCGCCTTGATGATCTTGTTGTATCTTTTGTTCTTTGTCAAACTGTAGCATAGCTATTTATTCTGTAATCCCAGCATGGCGCTTTTCAATTTTATCTGAAGTTGCAAGACTATACTTCTTGCAAAACTTCATACTTATCAGGACATGCAGCATTGATTATCGGTGACGTGAACTCACCTCGACCTTACGATTCATCTGTATTTCAAGGTTTCATTTAGGCGCTTCGCATGACCTGTGGTAAGCTGGTGGCATCCGCCGCCCACTTTCTACAATTGCTTACTAGCTTGGCTTCATGTCTGGACTTATGTGTCGTCAGATCCTTAATCTGTTCTGGAACAGACCTCAGTTAAAACATAAAGGCTGAATTCGCCTGCATAAATATCATCCATTCAGAAACACGGCGCTATGCTACGCGATCCTATAATTCTAGGAGACAATCCGAAGTCCAACACTAAATTGTGACTCCAATTCCCGGGGGAACGAATTAATTAGAGACCGAGATTAACGGCAGTGCAACCAAGGGCAACCAAGCCATCTGTTGATTATCCATGTTAGTTTCATCTGACATCAGGGATAGATAAAAAAAGCCCAAGGTAGTAGCATACTGAAGTTGTTCTCCTTGCAACACACGGGGTTAGCAGAGCTGAATGATGAGGAAGGTTCTAATGAGCACAGTATCGGGAAAGCGGCTGACAAAGTAGACACTTACCAGGATTGACCTCCGACGCCAATGACGGAGATGGGGTCGCAAGTAAGACCGACTGGGATGTTGACATCCTGAATCGGGATACCGAGGGTACCCAAGAGTTGGGCGGTAGGGTTCTCGGAGGCTTTCTGCACGGTCTGGCAGCACTGGAGTGCGCCGGTCTTGCACTTGCTAGCGGCGATGGTGGTAGTCGCCGGGCTAGCAGAGCCTGCATCAGTAGCACCAGGGCTGGCAGCTGCGAAACTGATGAGAGCAGAGATGACGAGAACTTTGAACTGCATTGTGAGTTATGGGAATAGAAACTTCAGGTAGATCTGAATGTTCACTGGAGCGTTTGCTGGGGATTTGGATGGACTTCATCGCTTTTATACCAGATGGACCTGGAGCCCAAAACGTTCGAGAGTAGGAGATGTCATACACAATACCTCCATCAAGAGGATGCGGAGATATTGTAAAGAGGGCGGCCTTAAGACGAAGACGAAAGAGATTCGGAGGAGAACTGAGTCCTCGAATAAAGAGTACCAACTGAGAGTTTTCGGAACCGCAGTGCCACTCATTTCGGCTTGAGGTATGGTGGATTCGCCTATGAACAAGAAAAATCCCTAATGCGAACGGCTTAAGCAATCACAAACCAAAGTTGAACTTTATGAGCCATAAACAGTCGTGAAGCATATTGAATTTTTTTTCAATTCACCAACTCCAGGGTGCCGGGAACTCCTGTTACCTATAAGGGAGGAAACTGAAGTCGTAACTCCTGAACACAGGGGTGATAGAGAACATCGGTGATACCAAACCATTGAGAGAACGGCAGTCTCATTCTTGCTTATGAGGATACTAAACAAATGTCGTTTTATAGCAAAATAGTATATCACTGTCGTTTTTAAGGACATCGACGTTCGTGCCATCCGCACCCGACGTGCTTGGCTGAAGATCTGGAATGGTTGGCCTTCCGAAAAACATCCCGTCTAACGAGTAACGACTGTCGAGGCCATCTCGTCTAGCCATTTGGCTAGCTAACGCATAGCCAGTCCGATGAAAAAAGCGGCGCAGGACCAAAGTTCTACCGCCGCCTCTGGCTTCTCCTTCCCTCCTCTGCAAAGAAAGAAACGGTCCATGAGAGGCAGAATGAAAACAAAGTAAACACCCTTCAAACAAACCTTTCGTCCTGGCCTTCTTCGGAGCTCCCTTCCCGCGCTTCTTCCTGTCCTCAATATCCATAAACCTCTGCTCCTCATCCTCATCCACAAATTCCAGTTCAGGATAGTGCCTCGACACCTGCGAAAGGTTGAGGGTGGGTGGATAATATGTCATCATGGAGGGTCCGCGTAGACGCGCTCGCAGATATTTAGCACCAGTGCGAATTCCGGTGGGGTTGTACATGGTTTGGAAAATGGAACATCGTAATTTTGTAAGTTTTGCTAGACGTGAGGGTAAGACGGCGGACATGGCCGACGTCTATGGCCGTTTGCAGACGAACGTCGAAAGTGAAGAACTAGGCAAAGCAAGTGGTGGTGGTCAAATATGTAACATACATAAGCGTCAACAGGAATCGGAAATTCCTAGCTTTTTAAAATTTCCTCTCATGTTGGCAGGGCCGAGTGCCCTCAATTCATGTTCGAGATGTCTCATTTCAGTTCCTTCTAGTCATTTTTCAGCCCAGCGGCTCTTCGCTGACTCGCTTCGTTATACGACTCGCAGATTTCGGTCATCAAAACCTCCAAGGGCAAGGCAGCGCGCTCTAGCAGCTGCCAGAAATGACGGCCCTGCCCTACCTTCATGGTCTCCTTCAAATAGGGGAAAAGGAGAGGCTCAATCATCAGAAGCTCGGAAGCCGAGAAGAAAGCTCAACCTATCCGTACGGAAACCAGATAAGACTATCGCTCACTTCGAACGAGAAGTTTCACGCTGGTCCCAAAAAGAAACCCTTCACGAAAGACTGGCAATGTTCGGTATCCCAAAATCTCATATCCAACCTCTCCTAAAGCTATTCGTGTCCGAGGTGGAAGCCCAGAAACTTTCCACCGAAGAGGCATACAACTATTACTGCCTGGAACGTTTCGCTAGATCTTCCTCCGAAACAGACTACGCCGATGACTACAGTGATGTCGTATATACCAGCATTTTCTACGCCTGGGCATCCAACCCCAACAACAAAGACATGCTAGAGGCCATCGTACCCCCGTCGACAATCTTAGCCATTTCTCGTCTTTATCATGCAGCAAATTCGGAATATCCAGGAGACAGATATGTGGAGGCACGTTCGATGCGCCGGAAGGTTATCATGCACGTTGGCCCGACGAATAGTGGAAAGACACATAACGCATTGCGCGCGCTCGCCGCAGCCAATTCCGGGGTGTACGCTGGGCCGCTAAGGCTGCTCGCACATGAGATTTGGGAGCGATTGAACCTAGGGCAGATTGTTCCTTTGGGTGTAGAAGAGGAGCCAGCGCGAGCGTCTGCTGTGGAGGCCGACACGAACTCGGCGTTGGATGTTACAGTTCCCCCTTCTCCTGATGCTTCGTCCCCGGCGCCTGCTTTGCGGAGTACAGGCAACCCCAAATATCGGCGGAACTGTAACATGCTCACGGGAGAGGAGCACAAGATCGTCGAAGAGGATGCACCTTTGTTGAGTTGCACGGTGGAGATGATTTCGCCGGCGAGAAAGTTCGATGTTGCTGTAATAGACGAAATTCAGATGATCGGTGATTCTGAACGAGGGTACGCGTGGACGAACGCCTTGTTGGGTGTTTGTGCAAAGGAAGTTCATCTTTGCGGGGAGGAGACAGCCGTGCCGATCGTTGAAGCCTTGCTCAAAGACACTCATGATGAGCTCGTCGTTAATCGATACGAGCGTTTGACGCCGCTCCTTGTGGGTGATACTCTCGAAGGGACATTTAAGAAAGTGCAAAAAGGCGACTGTATCGTCACTTTTTCACGGAAAAATGTATTTGCGATCAAACAAAAGGTGGAGGAACTTACGGGTCTGAGATGTGCTGTTGTCTATGGGGGACTTCCACCGGAGATTCGCAGTGAACAAGCCGCCCTCTTCAACGATCCTGATAGTGGCTACGATGTCATCATTGGGAGTGACGCTATCGGAATGGGATTGAACTTGTTCGTCTTTCATTCCTATTTCTAGATTACTTTCTAACATACTTTATAGGAAGATCCGCCGAATCGTCTTTGAATGTATCGCAAAATTCGACGGAACACAACTACGCTCACTTTCCTTATCTCAGACCAAACAGATCGCCGGTCGAGCAGGGCGCTTCGGGCAGCTGCAAGAGCAGCGGGGGTACGTGACTACCCTTCGTGCTCAGGACGTAGGTTTCGTCAGCAAAGCCCTTAAAAGTACCCCCGGTGCCCTTCCCACAGCGCGTCTAGGACCTGACCCAGAGCACTCGCGACGAATCATGCAGGCGCTCCCACCAAACGCAAGCATCGAGGCGATCTATAAGGCATGCGCGTACGTATCCAAGACAAAACCGTTTTGTCGGTACGCGATTTCCCACCAGTTAGGCCAAATAGCTGCCTTCATCGATCAGCACGCGCCGGATCTCCCTCTAGAGGACCGCGTGTTATTCGTGACGGCACCTATTCCATGGCGAGAGCCAGAGGTCCTGCCTTTTGTCGAGTCGCTTTTGTCTAAATACGTTGGGTCGTGCTTCGTCACGCTTTCAGATTGTTTGAAGAATATGGACTATGGCCAGACGCTTGAAGCGGTAGAGGCGGATATGAATTCGGGTAAAGAGCCGTCTTCGACGCCTGAGACGCTTAGTAAAATGGAATACTTCCATCGGTTACTTGGGTTGTATAATTGGCTTTCGTTCAGGCAGCCGGTGCCGTTTAGTGACACGGAGACAGTGGGGGAAGTAAAAATAAGAGTGGAGAAGGCTTTGCAGTGGTGTTTGAAAGGTACTACTCGGCTTGAGCAGCTTGAGTATGAGGAAGAGCCGGAGGAAGATGCGGATTCTAAGGAGAAGATCATCAAGTTCCAGTCTTTGGATGATATCAGGAAGAAGAAGCTGGACGAGGCAATGAAGGCATTGGAGAGGAGGAAGAGGATGGTGCCTGTGCAGGCATGAAACTGGTTTATTAACTCCCTACTCTAATGGTTTTCATGAGATCGGTGTTGGGTGAATTTATGGTAGCATACACACTTGCGTCATTCTGTAGCAAATAGTCATTTATATTAAGTGCTAGATATTGTAGAAGGGGTCTGGTAAGCCACAAGGACGTTCAGATCGTTGTAAGGTGCTGCAAATATTCCACATAGAAACCTACACGTTCCACAGCTCCCTCGACAAGACAAAAATTATATTTTATCCTTCAATAGTGACTCAATCCTGGCTCGAACAGGAGACCTTCTGTGTGTTAGACAGATGCGATAACCAACTACGCCATTGAGCCTACAGTCTATGCTTTGCAGGTGTAATATATGTTCGTTTAAGCTACAGTATCTACCTTCTGCTGCGCCTGAGACGACTCCACAGCACTCCACTACTCATTTGATGCAGATACCGGTRGAATAAGCGACGTATCCGAGCGAGCTGSCTGCCTGAAGAGTCTTTATACAACCATCCGTAAGTATAGCAAAACGGAAAAATTTCAAGGCTAAAGATGATTGAATTTATCAATGTTCCTAACGTACTGACACTGTATAGAAATTGGAATTGACGCTGTTGAAAAGGAGACATCGTGACAGATGGAAATGAGAAATTAATATCTTATCAAGCGAGAGATGTAAAGCCGCAGCGGTCAACCCAATAAGTAAAATGTTGAAATAACCACTCTTCTCATCGCTGTCACCGTTGATTAGGATATTTCATCCGTAAATTTATAAAAGATGTCTCAGTCCACGCAATCTGCGCAGGGACAGTCCAAAATGATCTATCCCGATTCGAGCAGGGAGAAAGAGGGCCTCGGACGAGGTATATATATTACTACTCCTGTCATCCCTCTCTGTCTCTTTCATTGCTCATCATGGCTTCCACCGATATCTCATCTGGTCTAGATTTACCCGCCCCGTTCGCAAAACTTGATTTGCCTCCTCCTGAAGAGTTTTTCAAGCGCAAGGTCGCTTTGATCAGTGGTATCACTGGCCAGGATGGGTCTTACCTGTAAGTCTCAACTTGTCGTGTCTCCGCAGTCAACTCGCTGTAACACACCACCAGAACCGAGTTTCTTCTCTCAAAAGGCTACGAAGTGCATGGTATCATTCGTCGTTCTTCTTCTTTCAACACTGGTCGTCTCCACCATCTGTACGAAGACCAGCATGAGCGTCCCAACAAGTTCCACCTCCACCACGGTGACCTCTCCGACCCGACCAATCTCGTCTTCCTTATCGCCTCTGTGCTTCCATCGGAGATATACAACCTCGGTGCCCAATCGCACGTAAAGGTGTCCTTCTCCCTCGCGGAATACACCGCAGACGTCGATGGTCTCGGTACCCTACGTCTCCTCGACGCTATCCGCACCTGTGGCCTCACAAAGCACTGCCGCTTCTACCAAGCCAGTACTTCCGAGCTCTATGGTCTCGTGAGAGAGGTCCCTCAGAGCGAGACTACCCCTTTTTACCCACGTTCTCCCTATGGCGTAGCTAAGCTTTACGCATACTGGATCACCGTTAACTACCGCGAGGCTTACGGCGTTTACACGTGCAATGGGATCCTGTTCAATCATGAAAGTCCCAGGAGGGGCAGGACGTTCGTCACGAGGAAGATTTCGAGAGCTGTCGCGGAGATTAAGGAGGGGAAACAGGCTTGTCTTTGGTTGGGTAATTTAGATGCTCAGAGAGATTGGGGGCATGGTGAGTTGATTATTTGCAAATCCCCAGTTCCCAGTTCTCAGTTTTTTGTGTTCTTGGATTGGATCTCTCACGAATTCTTTTTTGTAGCTCGTGACTATGTTGAAGGCATGTGGTTGATGCTTCAGCAGCCCGAGCCGGACGACTACGTCCTTGCTACCGGAGAGACTCACCATGTGAGGGAATTTGTTGAAAAGGCGTTCAAGGCTGTTGGGATTGAGTTGGCGTTAGTGTTTTGTCTTCTCTTTTTTCTTTCAAACTGGTTACTGAGTGTATCTCTGTGTTGCAGCTGGACTGGTTCTGGTGTAGATGAAGAAGCGACCGACGTCGCTACAGGCAAGGTTGTTGTCAAGGTCGATCCGAGATACTTTAGACCTGCTGAGGTTGAGTGAGTGTTTTTTCGTATTTTGCTTCATATATGCGCTTCTTTTCTTCATATCCAATGACTTTAAAGTGGGCCCGAGGATCCTCTTAACCTCCTCAGTATTATTTTTGATTTCATTGATCATTCATGCCATCTCATGCTTTGGGTCGTGTGCACATGGTGTGTTCACGATAATCACCGATGCATCTCCCTCGCTCTGCTTCACGTCATGGTGCCACGGTTTTTTCAATCTATCTTTATTCATATCGCAGTCATGGTTGTGGTGCTTGAGGTCTTTGACGTGAAGACTGAGGACTGTCTTGAATTCAATTTGCCTTCTTCTACTTCTCGAATTGTTCGCTGACTTTCCACTGTACAGTCTCCTTTTAGGAAACCCAGCAAAAGCCGAGCGTGTGTTGGGATGGAAGCGTCGCGTGGGATTCGATGACCTGGTGAAAGAGATGGTGAATGCAGATTTGGAGACTGTAAGGAGTCTGGTTGAGGATCAAAATTGAAAGAAGTGAAGAAATAAATAGTTTTATGTGACATTCAGTGTGATGTCTGATGACGTCACCAATGAATATACCGACTTTACCCGGAAACAATTCCATCCCCATCGGACTTCCGAATAAAAATGTCTTCCCCTTACCTACGAACTCCATACCTCCCCGTTGTGAGCCCCAAGTTGAACGGCTACTCCGGAATACCCTGTGAAGCCATTCAAGAGTAGCTGGTCACATTCATTCTTGTTATCGGTCCATTTATTACTCTACCCTGGCACTTGGGGTATTAAAGAGTCTTGCTTCGAGGGTTAGAGCCCTCGTTGACAGTAGCTATTCTCGACGATGTCACTGTTGTTGGTACAGAGACGCGCGAGCGCAAGGTTGAGCAGCCAGGTTGTCGGCGCGTCTCGGAGTTTTTCAGCTACGGTGCAGAGAAATAGAGAACGTCTTGTGATCTTGGGATCTGGTTGGGGAGGGTACGAGGTTCTGAGAGGGGTGGATAAGAAACGTTGGGGTGCGTCTACCTTTCCTTTCTACTCTGTTTAGGAACCTTTCCTCATTTCGTGTTAGATGTCGTCGTCGTGTCCCCGAGCAATTATTTCAATTTCACGCCTTTGTTGGCGAGCTGTGCAGTTGGAACATTGGAGTTTAGATGCGCTATTGAGCCTGTGAGTACCACTAGCTTTGAGCTCTCCACACACATATGGTAATAAATATTCCTATTTTAGGTCAGACGATATTCCCCATCAGTCGTAAGTTTCTGCTGCTGAAAATGGTATTGATGTGTTGATTGTACAATGCTAGGGAATATACCAAGCATGGTGCGACCGAATAGGTATTCCATTTTTCTTCCTTCTTTCCATCACCGCATCCCGAAGATTGGTTTTTCTGAGGCTAGTCATTGCATAGATACCAAGCAGAAAGTGTTACATTGTGTGGGTCTTTTTTTTCGAGCTGGTGTGTTGGTTGACCGCGTCTCTATGTAGATGCCAGCAACGCCGCCCGTACCCTCCGCCTCCGCATCAGATACGCCCAACGTTCAACAGTCCTCTCCGCGCCCAGGAACTAGCGGGCCGACGTTTCCGCTCAAGTATGATAAACTGGTAATTGCGGTTGGGGCGTACTCTCAGAGTAAGCCTAATATGAACTAGAGCACTCAGTCATTCATGGCCGCTTTATTCTTTTACAGCTTTTGGCATACCTGGTGTCAAGGAACATGCACATTTTTTGAAGGATGTACGTGATGCGAGAGCTATCCGAAGTCGGATACTTGAATGTGGGTTCATCGTTCGTATATGCGCTATGTAGTACTCAAATTTTCCTTTTCTTGTCAGGTTTTGAACAAGCCAACCAACCTGTGCTATCTGACGTCGAGCGCCGCCAATTACTTAATTTCTGCGTTGTCGGAGGTACGTACATTTCTCCCCAAACGGGAGGGTAGTAAATACTCACTGTGGCCCCGGTTACTTACAGGCGGTCCTACGGGCGTTGAGTTCGCTGCTGAGCTGCATGATCTCTTACATGCTGAAGTCGAGCAGCATTACCCGTCTTTAGCGAAGATGGCCAGGATAAACCTGTATGATGTGGCACCTAAAATTTTGGGTATGTTCGATAGCAGTCTTGCACAGTGAGTTCTAGAGGTTTGGCACTCTCCCCGATGATTGTATGTTCATTATTGATGATTAGATATGCGGAGAAGACCTTCCGTCGAGATGGGATTAGTATTTGGACTAGTCATCATGTGGAGCGTGTCGAATCAGTTCAGTGGTAATTTATCCTCCTCGATTCGGTTGGTACTGATGTACATCCTGCCAGGGTAAATTATACGTAAAAGAACAAGGAGAAAGTGAGGAAGAAATCCTCCTGTAGGACATTATCTCGACTACTTACCATTTATCTAGTTCCCTTCGGTCTCCTTGTCTGGTCAACAGGTCTATCCCCCAACCCTCTCGTAAGCTCAATCACTGAATACCAGAAGGACTCTAAAACGAAAAGGTATGTGGTATCTTATATCTGACTCTAATCCGGAAAATTGACGGGACCGAATTGAACAGCATCCTCACGGATGACCATTTACACGCGCTAAAATCCGACGGAACACCCGATCCTAATGTCTGGGCGATTGGCGATGCCGCCTCGATCGTAGACACTCCCCTTCCTGCTACCGCGCAAGGTACGTTTAGCGTCATCCGCGCAACCTAAATATGAAGCTTCGATCGTCAATACTCAATATGAACCATAGTGGCAAACCAAAAAGCCAAGTACCTCGTTAAGAAGCTTAATAGGCTTGTTAAAGATAAAAAACATGATAAGCCTTTCGAGTTTCGTAGTCGAGGTAGTTTGGCGTATATTGGGGATTGGTATGTGTTTTTATCACACTTGCATGTAAATTCGGATGTCGATGGTTGACGGTTTGCCTCTTCGTCACGTATTTGTTTTGTATATATAGGAAAGCGATCTATGATCGTCCTGACAATACCGGAAATGGTATTATGACGAAGGAGTCTGGACGCGTTGCGTGGTTGCTTTGGAGGTCTGCGTATTTCACGATGACGTTGAGCGTTAGGAACAAGTGAGTTTTCTCTTAATCGCATCTTCAGGGAACGAACTCTGTTTGACTCGTTTGCTTTTGCTACAGGATTCTGGTTCCTTTCTATTGGTAAGATATTGTTTGCCTAACCACCTGGGATGTTATGCTAATCATGGTCGATACGATCGTGTTTGAATTTCATTTCAAGGTTCCTCAACTGTATGTACTTTGTTATGCTGATGATGTTCTGACTCGAGAAACTGAGTGAGATGTTCTTATAGGGATATTCGGACGCGATTTGACGCGTTTCTAATCACCCACTGTCGCTAAATTCTAATCGACGTTCTAATCGACATCGGAGTCACTTTCAAAGTCATTCTGATTCCTGAATAGTGCATTTACATATGACTGTCGACTGCATATTTAGAGCAGTAGCAGCAAAGTAATTAGATTAGGCTATGTATTAATGGCATAACCCAAAATGATCAAGATATTTCTTGTTACTTACCTGAATCCTTCTGGTGGGTCTCAGTTCTGAAGGCACGGCAATACGGATTGAACGGGATGGGTAACTGTAAGAGCTTGGGGGAGGTACAGAGCACCGACTGGACTGTGGGTGAATGGGGTGTTTCTATTAAAATGAAAATATAGGTCTTTAGAAAAAAAAGGAGTTATCTACAGTGCCGAAAGCACGGGTACTAAAACTAGTATATCATCAGGCTTTATGAGTTACTTCCCCTCTTCTCTTCAAGATACTCAGACCAGGAGCCAAAGTCCCGTCGAAACCTTTCTCCTTAATCCATCGTTCCAGAGTATAACCATCAGGATGAATACGCCTATTCCACTCCATATCCCTAGTAATCAAATCATCCTTCCAAGTATTAAACAACCCACTCAAAGTATCTTTAAGCGTAGGTCCGTGCGGGTCTTCAGGGATAAACGATCCATCAGTTCCTTCGAACTGAGCGAAATACTCCTCGATAGAAACACGTTTGTATACTGCTGGAATACCAGTAACGCGGGTGAATGTCTCTGCGAGTCGGGACCAGGTTAGGTACTCTGTAGCAATTTTGAGTTCTTGACCAGAAGTTTCGGTTCGGTGATCGAAGGTGTATCGAGCCCACCAACCGATGTCGTCGAGGCTGATGACGGGTACGTGGCCGTCGCCGACTGGAATGGAGAATACTACTGCTCCGTTTTCTCGTTTTGGTAGTGGACCGAGGAGGAACTGTGGGTTAATAAGTTAGTGCTATGCTATTTGTTACTCATCGGAGTTGGGGTCTCTTACACTACGGAGATTCTCTAGGTAGGGTCCAGTGGTGATGATGGACCAAGTCAACCCTTCACCATCGGCACTGGATGGTTGGGATCGCAAGAAATCGTTCACAATGCCTTTACCGTCGAGATGTACCGCCTTATACTTGGGATCATACTTTCCGAGCTATAAATCCATTCTCAGGTTGGTCAAACGCTCGATCGACTCCAGAAGACATCGAAATAAACATACCTTACTGCTATAGTCGAGTCCACTCCAGATAAAGTGCCTCATATGCGGAACACGGTGAGCTTGCTCGTATATCTTGATCGCATGATAAATTTCTTTCTGTTGCCCGACAGTGAAGCTGTCGGTATTAACGAATGCACCGTAGCACCCCTCGTACGCCCTTGCGATGGCGTCCTGATCAGTGAAAGAGCCTGTAGTTACAAAATTCGCTATCAGTGAGCTAGTTAGATCTAAGAGGTTGACTCTTTCCACCTATGAAGAGCTCAGCCCCAGCGGCGACTAGTTGCTGAGCTTGAGAACTAGTCGGGTCTCTCGTGAGGGCGCGAACGGCATACGGAGACGGTGTACCATCCTTGCTTGGACCAAGGAGAGCAGATACGACTGGAAGACCTTGAGCACCAGTTGCTCCAATGACGAGGATGAGTTTCTTCGAGCTGGTAGTGTGTGCCATTTCTGTGTAGAATATAGTTGTGTTGGAAGTTGTACTGAGTGCTTATCCCTACAAAACGAGCTAATTTATAGCTTCCTAGAGTCGGTGATACTCCGTAAAGCATTAGTACTGAATAGTCTGAATCCTTGGCGATCCCTATCATCGCCGAAACACCGAAGTCAATTAGAGCCTTTTCAACCCACTGGTAACTTGCAACAAGGATTTTAAGCCCAGCAAGTTGCGGGGAGAACCTCGGGCTGGTGCGCATCTGTCAAGTAGTCAGAAGTCATGACGAAGTGAGTTCTCAGCCCCTCATGGTAGCTCGGGCATTGGCCGAGGCACCTTCTATCTTCTGGAAAAGGTAAGATAAACTTGAGTGATCATACTTATAGCATACAATGAGCAATCAGCTGAGAGATAGAGGTGGATTTGTGAGAATGAGACCATAACGTTTTGGGTGAACGTCGAACGATGATGAACGCAACCCGCCACTCTGGAGACCCGGAAGATGCCGGGTCTCGGGACATGCACGAGCCATGCGAAATCGACGCGACGCCCTCAAGTCACATCCCGAGCGAGCGCTCCCATGTTGCGCATTGTACCATACTTAAGGTCTATTGGAACATGAAAGGATAGAGCTTCATCGTTCCAAGAGCCCAAGCCTGGCGAGGACAATTCACCTTTGTCTACTCCGATAGATCTTACATACAACTTGAGCTTTGGTCAAGTTTTGCTGGACGATGCAGCTAGAAACACCCCAGCACTGGAGTATGCCCTAGTACGCCAGTCCAGGAAGGCGCCAGCTGCCTCAATATTTAGTTGTATGTATGACGGAGATTTGCTTCTGTGATCGGTGGCGATGAAATGAAAAATTAAAATGAATGAATGCCATGAAGAGTACAGTTTGAGCTCGCCACTCGGACCAACTAGTTACCTAAAGTGGCAATCCAAGGGGTCGCTACACAAAGGGTCAAAGTGAAATGACCCATTCTTCGTGCCTCATGCTGCTTGGGCAATGGTTTGAGCACTTGAATCTGGCAGAGCTATTAGATCGTCATTGTTTGCTTCGACGGGGTATATAAGTATACCAAGCCCAAATTCAACAAGCTAGATTTCAGCTTTCTCCTGCCTGCCTTATCTTCGCGCCAGTCTCCAAGTCGCCGTATACCACCATGTACTCAGCCTCCTACTCCGTCACTGATACCCTCGTCTCAAGAAGGACGATCTTAACCAATGCCACGAGTATCTCTGAAGTAGAGGTGAACGGCCCAGCGACGATTGCCACTCGTCCAGGGCTCACACCTCCACCTCGTTCTCGGTTCTTGGCATTCGGTGATCATAACCGACAGCGTTCTGTCATCATAGGAAGATCAAAGAAGAGTTTGCCTGTGATCGAGGACAAGGAAGGTTCTAGGAAGAAGGTGAGTCTCATTTCGTTGACGCTCTAGAAACTGTGCTCACTGCATATTACAATGTAGTTTAATAAGCTCAAATATTGGGATTCTGTGCTCCTCCAGCAGGAACAGAATCCTATGTTCCTGAAGGAACTCACGAATCTGACGGGTGTATCTGCTATTAATGCGCCGCCTGCGTGCGAAGCTCTCTGCGAGACCTCGCGCTCTCCTCGCCCCACCTTCCCGAAGTCTCGCGATCACCTCAGTCTTCTCGAGCAATCCGCCACTGAGGCTGAAGCGAGTCTCGCGAAGGCGATAAAGTCGACAACTAGTTCCGACTCGGAGAATAGTGACAGCAGCTTATCCCTCCCCCCTTCATTCATCAATACCTCACCAAGCAGTGGAACTGCCACCTCCATTGACCTGTGCATGCACTCTTCACCATCTACTTATTGGGGCCCACACGAGAGCCCGGTTGAGAACAGGGAGAATCTAGAGCGAACGGCAGAGATGGATACAATCACAGAGGAATTCCTTGCTCGGATTGAAGGAAACTTTAGTCAGATTGCGAAGTTGTGGAAGAGGAGATCAAGTATCCAGCCAATGGGTGTCCACACTACTATGTTCTCGCCATTCTCGCCCTCGCCAGGTGCTTCCAAGCCCCCTGCTGCCTCTACCCTGGGCCTCATGGCACCTGAACACGTCACGGAAACCATTGCAAGCTCTACTCCGGACCGCAAGCCAGAGGAATATTATATTCGCCGGGCACAAGAAAGGATCAGAGCACAGCGGGTCACGCCTTGGCGTAGATGTCGGGATGATCGTCCTGCATGCTCGTCATCTGCAGCTCACAGCAGATATGATAATGCTAGAGCTGTAGAGGAGCACTCCAAGGACTGGAACATTTCCTGGCCGCCCCCACCACCGACTGCGCTCTTGCGGTCATCCATACCCTCTCCAGTTCCCTTTTCAGCACCCTTTGTCTTCGAGCCAACGTTCGACATGAGTGCGGTCGAGGACGAGGACGAGGAAACGGATTGGCCTTCTCCATTCCCATAATCTCCCAAATCTGAGTTCTATAACCACGCAGCAGGTCGTTACACCGACCAAGTAGGCGGCATGGGAGAAGCCAGCGGTCGTTGTTCCTAGGCCGGGCAGACCTATTACAATTGAAGTGTTGGAGGGACCTGTTCTTCCGAGTCAGCGAGAGAACGAGGCCAATGTATGAGGAGCAGTGCTTACCTGGTTGAACCAGCGCAGTGATTGAAGTCAGACCCGTGTAAGCTATATGTCGATTTGGCCATCATAATAATCATATCTGTATATATTATTTAATTCTTTGTCCCTTCGGTTCTTTGTTCTGGTCTTTGTTTTCTGCTATACTGTGTGGGTTAACTACCATTTGGCCCGGAAACATTTTACATACTAAGACTCAGCTAAGACTTACGAACCCAATAATCCCTGACTCCGCCATTACGATCCTGCTATGGGTTTTCACACCAGGGTTCAAGGGGCCTCAGACGCATATTGTGCTCGGCATGATGAAGAAAAGGACCAAAGATTTGTAGTCTTGCACTTGGAGGTGTGAAGAAAGAGAGCTGAATATTACTCATCATTGGCCCCGGCCAAACTATTTCTGGGCGAGGCAGACCCGCTTTGCCTTGCCTTAGGCACGCCATTATGATTATGCTCGAACGTATATCTCTTGGTCTAGACGTCCAATACTCTGTTTCCTTATAACCTCAGCAGACAAAAGGACGTTACAGTCTGTTACAATAGCTCAGGTTTCAAGTGCAACATGTCAACCATCCTTGTGTGCGGGTTTGGCATCATTGGTCTTACCACCTCAATTCGACTGTTGCAAGCAGGCTATACTGTTGTAGCTGTTGCTGAGAATCTCCCTGGGGATCCTCTGACCGCGATCTATGCGTCCACCGCTGCTGGTGCTCATCATCTTTCGTTTGCTGCCGATGATGATCTACGGCAGCAAAGTCTCGATCGGCGAACATTCGAGGTGATGTGGGAGGAGGAAGAAAAGGAAGGAGATGCAAGTGCTTTGATGAAGTTGAAGCAGGTTGAATTTTATGGGACTGAAGGGGAAAAACACCTAAAATTCTTTGAGGGTATGCCGGATGTATGTTTCTAAGTTTCCATTACTTTGGACGATATTCAAACTCTACTACAGTTCAAGGTATATTCACAAGATGAATTGAAACCTTTTGCAAAACACACTGTTTCTTTCACCTCTCTCACTATGGACACGACACCTTACCTTCACAAACTAGTCAAGATCTTCACTGATCTTGGCGGAACTGTCCACCGCGCAAAGCTCTCCTCCTTACGCGATGCCCTACAGTATACATCAGTCACACCGTCAGCTATTGTTAACTGTACCGGTCTGGGCTCGCTCAAGCTCGGAGACGTGCTGGATTCGGAGATGTATCCTGTCCGTGGGCAGGTCGTCGTATTTGAAGCGCCGTGGGTGAAGGAGGGACGCACGAAACAGATTGGGAATCTCGCTGGAGGCGAGGGAGGCGAGAGGACGTATATTATACCGAGAAGAAGCGGGCAGGTTATCATTGGTGGTACGAGAGAGGCGGATGATTGGTTAGTTCCTAAATAATCAGCTTGATCTATCTAATTACATATCTTCATACAGGAACCCAGACCCAGTTCCCTCAACGAGTTTAGACATCAAACGCCGCGCACTGGATATCTACCCTGAACTTGTTCCTCCCCATAACCGAGTGGCGGATCGGGCACCTGTGGCTGAGGATTTGGACTCGATCGTCGTGAGGGAAGTTGTAGGGTTCAGGCCAGCAAGAAAGAGCGGGCTGAGGCTTGAAAGAGGGTCGGACCTCCAGCTGGAGGATGGTAGCAAGTCCGTACCGGTTCTACATAACTACGGTCATGCGGGAGCGGGGTGGCAATCGTCTTGGGGATGTGCAGAGGAGATAGTGAAAATTTTGAAGGAAATTTAGGTTACTCATTGGTTTCTGTGTTCTCGGATAGGGTTCATTCACTTGTATGGATTTCCTCGGAAATGAGTCAGGGAATATTCTATTTCTCCTAGGCCTTTTGACCTCGTTTACGCTCACAAAATATAGGGTCCCATCCCTAAAATGTAGGCTCAAGCTTTCTGAGGCTCAGAGGACAGTGAACGTGTGTGTGTGATTTCCTCAAAGCGTGTTCCAAGTGCCTCACTGGTCATGCAGTCATGAAGGACTTCCTACTCCGAAGGCTAGAATGATTCATGAAGTTGCTTCGTCACTTCCCATAAATATAGGCTAGACCGGTGACCGATCCCTCTACTCAGACGGCTTGGTCACCAGGCTAGAGAGCCCTTATCAATGAGCTAAAAGCCCCTGGGCCTCATGGGATCCTCAATGGTGTCGCCGCAATTAGTCTTCTCTCCAGCATTACTATGGTACACATAAGCGCTGGCGTTTCCTTACAGGAGGTTTGTGGGCGGTCCGCAGTCTCGACGTATAAAAGCAGATGCATATTCTTACCATTAGCTACCATCCCGTCTCAAAAATGCCCATGACACCATCTTTCCGGCAGAATCGCGTTGAGTGGAACAAAGCATGGGAGCGGGAACTAGATATTCTCTACGGGACCTCACAAGAAATACATCTGCGACCAGGTATATCAATTCCGAGTATGGTCGACTCCGGGAAGGTACCACGTTCAGTGCTTGATACTTTTTCGTCGGACGGAAATGTGCAAGTCTTGCATCAGTGGACACGTCAGCTCTGCACTCTTCAGCGAGACCTGTCCAAAAAGGTGGCTCTGAGACACGCGGAGGACGATTTCGAAGAAGCCTGGAAGAAGAAATGTACTGCGAAGGAAAGGGAGGAGTGGATGTTGGAGGGTCTCTGTCGGACATGCGATGCCAATCTTGATTTTGAAGATATGAGAAGACTCGCTCCAGAGACGAAGCTTTCCAGGCTTAATTTCCAATCCGGACAGGGATTCCTGGATCTCGTCCATAAGCTCATCCTTCAGGATGTTGATACAATCCCCGAAAACTATCGCGCAGTCCCGAATGTCGTTTTCGATACTATGAACGGTCGGATGACGAAGGACAAGGACAAGCAGCAATCACCCGGTCGCCAAGTTCACCAAAAGATGAACGATTGCCGCCGCACGCTTTTCCTTACCCTCTTTTTATGGTCAACTATTCTTGCATTTGTATGGCGATTCTTTTACAGCATCATCGCCTTCGTACTGATGTTGCTGTATAGTATGACGAGTCAGAAGAATATGGTCTGATAAAGACAACTCACGGGAGTCAAGGCCCATCGTCTTACGAAAAACATGCTCGTGAGACCGGTGATAAGAAGCTGATAAATCACTTGAAGGAGATAAGGAAGGAGAGTCAAGCAATATCCGCACTGGCCGAACGCGCCTGTACTTCATGTGAGCGCACTACACAGCGTGCTGGAGTTCAGCTTAAGGCGTGCCAACGGTGTAAGAGTATTGGCCGCTACGTCTATTATTGCTCCAAGTAAGCTCTCACAGAGTTCTCCGTCTTGCGTTGATTCTAACCCTGGACTCGACAGAGAGTGTCAGACAAAGGATTGGAAGAGTGGGCGTCCCCCGCACAAGACTGTCTGCGGTAATAAAACTGCATATATCGAGTCGTTACTAGAATCTGGTGAAGCATCTTCGAGTGCTGCAGGTAGTAAAGACAAGGGAGAGGCGCCCGTCACTCCTGATGACAACGACCTTGTCAATGACTGGGGAAGAGTAGAGCCTGGCATCACTCGATCACCCGCACTGCTCCATCAACTAAAGCTTCTCAAAGAAACTCCGAACGTCGACTATACTTTCGTTCGACCATGTCCACAGACAGATCAGGGGATAGCACTAGGACCCGAGCTGGCTGTTTTGTTCAAGATGTGTATGAAACGGGCGGTGTGCGGACCTGCCCCTGACGAGGTATTAGTGATGTATAAGCTACTCGAGGACGGGGCAACCACTGTTCCGGGATATGGGAAAGAGGGGTTGAAGAAGCAATTACAGAGGGAATTTGGCGTTGATATCGATGTTCTGTATGCTGAGCAGGAGAAGGTAGCAAAGAAGTGATGCATATCTGTTGTATTCTTGGTCATCTGATACTGTATGTATATCAATGTAGTTTCTGTTTAAACGTTCGGAATTGTGTAGAATTCCTTCTCACCTTGGTGGCGCCATCCCACTCATCACTTCGTACAAGCCATCCACCTGCCTTCTACTCAGCCTCTCACTCCAAAACCTCATAATTGGCTCCCACTCGTCCTTAGAAGAAGGCATGCCTGGTCCTTTAGCACCGAGTTTCGCTTCTCTTACCGCACTGTACGCCTTTTTGAGAGCGGTAAGATCTCCAGGCGATAACGACGGCTCTGCCGGAGGAGGTCTGTACACGACGAGGATAGGCGTAGGACTTTGAGAAGATACAGTGGGGTACGAGAGCAAAGGTCCTGAGATGGACACTATGGATCCCAGAGAAGATATAATACCCGTATCCGAAGCCGACTCGGAGTTCCTGTTCTTCTGTTCGAGCTGCGTTCTCCAAAACTTGATACCAAACTCGAGAGCGACAGAGCCCCCTTGTGCGAATCCAAATAAGTGAATTCGATCACTGGGCCAAGCACAGTCTTCAATGAGATGTTTGAACAGTTTTCTTAAAAGGTCTACAGCGGGCGTAGGGTTCGGTCGATCGATTAGTTCCCCCAGTTCGTCGAAGGATGTGTACCATTGATAAGCTTCTTCATACAGATACGGTATTCTGTCATTGGATTATGATCAACACGAGAACGGAGGTTAATTCAGAGGCAGTTTCACTTTTCTGGTGCTCTTAACGCGAGAGTCGCAGTTTGTGGAAGCTTAAGCTGACGTCCCAGCTTAGAGAAAGGTATGTGTGTATCCCCTACAGTACACTGCTTGTTAATATTAGGCCAGGTTATGAACAGATATCAAATACGCACCTAACCCATGAAGAAGAATCAACAGATTCTCATCCGTTCCATCGTCGCTTGGTGTGTATGAAAAGGAAGTAGATACAGCTGATTGCCGTGGTGGTTTTTTCACCCTTGGGCGTACTTCAGACAGACCAGCTTCCCTTAGATGAACCTCTGACATGTTGAACAGATGGTCGTCAGTTCGGAGTTGAGTTCATGGCCGGACGCGTGCCTCAACAAGTTTATTACGACTTATCTGAAATAAGAGCAAAACCAATTCAATCGTAAACGGCTATACATTCAAAACAGAATATTACTTATGCTTGCAGGTAAAAGTTGCTTCTTCGTCGTGGCACTCAGCGTGGCCGGTATACTCAACAACGACGGGACCGAAGATGATCATCACCCAAGTCGACCATCCACGCTCGATGATGGGCATCAGAAAATGATTCAAAGCCGACACCAATGCAACTTGCTGTGACTTGCAAGAATAAGTATGTATGTAGAAGAAACCTGTATATTCCGGTGCAGCCGTCATAATTACAAAACAAACGAAGCAGATAACAATACACAGAGCTTATAATAACGAGGAAAAGACAACAACATTGTACGGGAACTTTAGACATGAACTTGGACAAATGAATAGTACGAACGGAAATAAGCAAACGTATGTAGGGAAAACAGTCAATCATCTGCCAACACGGTCATCTACACGTTGGCGATGCTGTCGATTCTTTAGATGAACTTCAAAATTTGATAGGGTCTCTCCCGGGCCAGGTTTGTACAACTGAATGGTAAGAAGACATCAGCTCAGCCTTACTGGGAACAGCCTTGGAGAGGCGTACCTTCCCAGGACAATCTATACATTTTATACGCCATTCAGCGATGTTACTGTCTGGCAGCTTCCGTAGCGCCATTTCAAACTTGTCATTGGGGTATTTGACTTGAGTGCTTTGCATGGCAGTTGTGAGCCATTGAGGAGGCTAAAAATACCAACATAAACGCCCGTTAAAACCAGGCAGACAAGGGGCTTACCCATGACTTGGTAGGTGACGTTGGAGGGACTGGAGGACTCTGAGCAGTCGACGAGGGCGGAGGTATAGAATTATTGGAGGATTTTTCCTTTTCTTGCTCTTCTTTGACTTTGACTTCCGACGAAGGCTTGGCTACTTCTGTGGATGGCAGGGGAGATGCGCGTGGTGTAGCAGTTTTGGCGATACCGTTCATCTTCACTCTTTGGGCAAGCGGAGGCTCCGAGGCACTTGAGGCAGTCGATATCGGGGATGCAGCTCTATCATCATCAGCGCGAGATGGTGGCGGCGACTGTCTCGATGGTGCTTCAGACTCTCCCTTCCGTCGACTCGGTGTTTGAGGTTCCGAACGATCTTCAGCAGGAGTTGACGCGACGGTATTACTCTGAGCCCTGAGCGCAGCAACCCCGCCTTTCTTCTTAGTAATCGTCTTCGCAATGTCAGTTTCGCGCTTGATACTAGAGTGGAAATCCGGATCGGTGGTGTACTCGCATGGGCGCGGTCGTCGATGGCGGTGCCAGAACTTGCCTATTTGGGCCAATTTGGTGAATCTCTTCCACAACAAAGACGACAAGCAGGAAAGACTTACCACAAGGACCACATTGCGATTTGTCACCCAACGGTCCCTTCCTCCGACCGATGGCAATGTTTTCTGGACAACCGCAGTTGGAACAATGCCAAACGCCGTCAATGTAATTGGCATGCTGTCCATCAGCAAACTCCTTCTCCTTGGCTTCTCGCTCGAGCTCTTTCGCCCTTTTTGCAGTGATAACTCTCGAAAGTCGACTATCAGGAGCACTGATTGACGGTGGAGGATCGTTTTCTAAGGGAGCAGGTAGTGTCGAAACGTCAGCTGCTGTAGTCGGCGTGGGACCTGCGGTCTGAGCTCGGGGCCGAAGAACCGAAGGAGGTACAGGCGGTGCTTTGAACAATCCCTTCGGTTTCTTCTCCTTGACGACGGTCGGAGGCGGCTGAGGCGCGGTCGGAAGCGTTTGAGGCATGAAGGGCGTCCCATTTTCTGAAGCAACCATGTTAGCGATGGTGACTGAGGCAGCCGCGGCTGCAGCTCTGCGAGACATGGGTGCACTGGCAGCTGCAGCTAATGCGAGTGTAGCTGCGTCCAGCTCGGGGAAACCAATGGCAGGTGTACGATACGTCCTGATCGGCTCCCGATCAGGCAAATTGACACCTCTCCTGCCTCTGGTGTTCCTCTTTCGTCGCCTGTTCATATCCTTATCACGCTCTTTTTCATTCCTGTCCAGTTCCCCATCGCTGAGGTAATTCAGAAGTGGCGTGTAAGACTGAACTTGATCCATCGCCCGAGCACCCTCAGCCAAGCTGGGAAGGAACGCAGAACGTAGATCTTCGTCTTGAATTGGTGTACCATCGGAGGGGTGGCCAACCAGGAACAAAGATTTTTGATAAGTCTGGACTTGCTCTCTGATGGAATGTGCAATAGCCGTCCTGAAGAATCGACATGTGAACAACAAACTCTAACGAAAAGAGCCAATTCACAGCTCACCGGAACTCTCCACCAAGTCCGAGGTCCTGAGTGTAAATCTCAGCAAACTGCTCTGGTGACGCCGTCAAGTTGTCGAGGTCCCATTCAAATTGATCATCTAATTTCATGGATCCAACAATGATATCAAGCTATAACGAAGGAATCATCTTAGCATCTCGCAAAACGTATAAAGCGTAGCGCTGAAAACACAGAAGAAAAAGAAAAAGAAGTACCTTGATCAAGATCCTCATCTCCTCTGTCATTTGTTTTTCATCCAACTCAAACTCCTCCACTGCCATCGGCTTCTCATTAGCGAGAGGGTCGGGGACGTCGTGATCCTCGATATCTCCATCCTCTGGTCGCTCTTCCTTGACAGCACTAACTTTTCTTTTCCGTCTTCCTTTGCCAGAACTCTTCCCGGTTTTGACGAAACCGTACTCGGTTCTCAGTCTCTTACGCCAAGCCTCCCACCACGCCGCACTCTCTTCATCCAAGTTTCCTTTTTCAATCAGAGAAACCTCTTCGTCATCATGATACTCGCCACCCTCGCCATCATATAGGGGTGAATGAGCCTTATAATCGCTAAGCTGGTCTTGGATTGACTTGACAATAACCGCATGATACGAGGGCGCCAGTTGATAGTCGTCCACGACCGATTGGGCAAAGTCTTCCGGAGTCACCACAGGATCTAAGAATAAACGAAATACCATTCAACATTCGATATGTGTGCGCGGGCGGGCGCGGGGCTGACATCAAGAGACGCACCGTTCAAATTCCAAACAAAGGTATCTCGCATCTTGTGGTGTTCTACGTCAAATTCAAGCCGGATCGGTACTAGCTGTTCAGGGCGGCTAGCTTCTTCGCGAGACAATCGACGGGGACTACAAAAAGAATCATCAATGAAATCAGTTTATAAATAAATAGGGACAATGGAAACACTTACACCCTTAGCCCTTCTCTCCTCGACCCCTTCTTATTCCTACCATGATGACTTTGACCTTCCTTTCGTCCCCTCCCAGGATACCTAATATCAAACACCTCTCTCCCCCTTCTAAACCTCACACCGGGATTCACACTCAACGCGCCCTTCTCCCACCACTTATACCCCATCTTACCAAACACCCCTCCCTTCCCACCGAGATTCCCAAACTCGCCCGCATTCAACAAAGACATAACATCCCTCGGATCAGCTCTGGGATCCCCTTTCAACTCCACCTCCATCTTCTCTCGCATCGTCTTGTACAGCGCTTCATACGAGGAATCAATCTTCTGCCATTTCTTGATATCCTCGATCTCTTCAGGCGTCAGATACGGTATCGTCTTGTCCGAGCCGACGAGGGGCACAGGCTGAACGCGTGTCACGGCAGGGTTGAGTTTCACACCAGCAGGCAACGGCGGGAGTTGAGGGACAACAACGGGCGCTTGTTGTTGTTGAGGCTGGGACTGCTGTTGAGAACCAGTATTAGCACCGGGTAGATGTCCGGCAGCGGCTTGAGCGGTGGCAGTAGCAGGAACACCGGGAGTGGCAGTGTTAACACCACCAGATCCAGGACCGGGGGTACCCATCGGAGGAATAGATCTCGTCGGAGTAGACGGTAATCCGGGTTTTGTCATAGCACCAGGTACATTCATATTCATACTCATACCCATCGGACCCACCCCACCATCCTTCTGCGGCGAACCTGTAGATGGAGGAAGAGACGCTTGTCGTGGTGTCTGAGGCGGCTGAGGACCCTGCTGAGCCTGAGCCTGAGCCTGGGCAAGTGCTTGTGCGGGAGTCTGGATATTAGAATTAGGCGGCATTGGTGGTACACCAGAAGCCGTCCCAGGTCTCCCCATCGTCATTCCAGCACTCATATTCCCATTCAAACCACCAGACGACATCGGCCTCCCATTTTGCATCACGGGCGGTACAGATCCGGGACCTGAGCCAGGAGTAGGAACAGGACCATGAGCCGGAACACCACTCGGTGGACCCATACCCATACCTGCACCACCTAAACTCATAGCAAGCATCCTAGGAGACTCCATTCCAGACGCTTTCCTCTTCAACATATTCGGTACAGGTGTTCCCCTTCCGCTAGTCGGACCCATCCCTCCAGCACCAGTATTAGTAGGACCACCCTGAGGCATCCCAGGCGTCGAAACACTCGCAGATCTATCACGCGTGAAAGGTGTACCAGGCGATCCAGGTACTTGTACTTGTCCACCCGAACCCGACATCGTCGGAGTCGGAGGAGGCGGACTACCCTGATGTATCCCCTGCGGTGTCTGCGGATGTGGTGGTTGTTGCTGGGGACCCTGTTGCGGTCCATGATGTTGTTGAGATGGTTGATGAGCATGAGGAGGTCCAGCCGTCGAACCAGGCATCCCGAGACCCAGTTGTGGTGTCCCAGGAGCTTGCATTCCTTGTTGTGGGTGTTTAGGCGTTCCGGGGGGTACGGGGTATCCGTTCACTCCAGTATCACCACCACCGACTGAGGAGACGCTCATCGCTCGACTTGGTGGGCGCATGACACCTGCTCCAGGTGATCCGGGACCCGGGGTGCGCGCGCCTGCTGATCGAGGTGGTGGGAGCGTCCCAGAGGGATGTCGATTCATATTTGGCATATTCATTCCCTTAAGAAGATAAGAAGGTTAGGAATTGCTCGGGAGAAGTGCATATATAGATGTTTGGAAGGACAAGAGTGTTTTGAAAAACTGAACGGAACAGAAAGAAAAACTCGAGGGAAAATTGCACGTATGGGACGTACACTCACCATATTCATTGGATTCATTCCACCCATCGGATTCATCCCCATAGGACCCATTCCCTAATGGAGCCATGGAACCACAATCGAAAACAAGAGGACAGAGAACAAAAAAGAGAGAGAGATGGTTAGCCCACGAATAGTCGCGGAGTAAACATGTGAAAGGGAAAAGAAGTGTAAAGGATATAGATAGTGGTAGATAGCAGATATGAAATAAAACGAAAAGAAAAACATCGAGAACGATTCACTTACCATATTGCTCGGGCGCATACCCATCGCCGTTCCAGGACGCGACATAGACATACCCATATTCGGTATACTACCACCCATATTCGGCATCCCGCCTGACATATTGTTCATCGCAGCCATATTCCCCATGTTACCCATATTAGCAGGCGTGCCAGGCATACCTAAACAGAACCAGTCGTTAGTAAACCAGTGTGTAAAAAAAGGTCGAAGAGCAAAAGCTCGACGCAGAAACCAAAACAAACTCACCCATACCCATGGGATTCCTAGACCCCGAACTCATCGCCGTAGAAGGTCTAGGCGGGGGAGGCATCATACCACCACCCGCACCAGTCATCATACCCTCCCCAGCCGAGCTCCCAGGTCTTTGACCCATATGCTGAGCACCATCAATCGAAGCCTGTCCACCAGCACCAGCACCACCGACAGCTGCAGCCCTAGCTTGCTGCTCAGCAACTCTCGCCTGCTGCGCTTCCCGATCATAATAATTCCCTCCTGGACCCGGCTGACCCGGCTGAAGATTCGTATTCTGCCCTGGTTGACCTTGACCTTGAGCGCCAGGTTGTGACTGCGGTTGTTGCTGCTGTCCCTGTCCACCAACATTATTCGCATTAACATTCTGTTGGTTCTGTTGTTGCTGTTGTTGTTGTTGCTGTCTCGATAAATGCCAAGCCATCTTGGTGAGTACGGACTGTTTCTCTTGTGGAGCCATCGACGTCCATTTTTCTGTCGGGACGTTCATCGCGTTAAGCATCTGAGCGAATTGGGCTTGAGGGATACTTTGTAATATCGAGAGGGGGTTGATGACACCGCCAGAAGGGTGTTGAGAAGGGTGTGAAGGATGTGAAGGATGCGAGGAGCCACCGCCGGCTGAAGGATGCATAGCGTTGGCGGATTGGTTATGTGAAGATAGATAGACGTTGCCGCCGGCGCCTTGTTGGTGACCACCGGAATGCTGAGGGGAGTGTTGTTGGGTATGTTGATTTGAAGGGTGGTGCATGGCGCCAGGCATTCCAGGCATATTGCCCATGCTATTTGACATGGACATACCCGTCCCAGGACGAGCGATGGGGTCGGCGGCGTTCATGGCATGACCTGGGCTGGCCATCATACCGGAAGAAGTAGACGTCGGGGAGGAGGCGAGGGCAGAGGGATTGATACCTGTCATGGCCATATTACCGTAACTTGCACCGCTACCAGGACCCATATTGTTCATACCGCCTGCCATTGGATTCATCGAATTCATTCCATTTGCACCACCAGCCCCATACCCGGTTCCCATACCCATACCGGCCATATTGTTCATGGAGTTCATAGAATTCATACCTGGGCCCATAGCCATACCTCCACGCTGTTGATGACTTTGTTGCATGGCCTGCATCTGGTGCTCGCGGTCACGTTGTTGTTGTTGTTGCTGGAGGAGCTGGGTAGGGGACATGTTCATACCAGAGGCGCCAGACATGGGGTTACCGCCTGCAGCCATGGAACCCATAAGCTGAGCAGGATTGATTCCACCAGCAGCGCGACTCATACCGCCTCCCATAACACCCATATTCATACCCATACCCATACCCATGGAGGGATTCATACCGCCAGCGCCAGCCATGGCCATCATAGGGTTCATAGAAGAACCTTGACCGGCCATGGGCATGTTTCCCATAGGACCGATGCCCATACCAGCAGCACCCATAGAGCTCATGCCGTTACCGATACCGTTGATACCCATAGCGTTGATAGCGGGCATACCCATGCCGTTCATCCCCATCTCGTTCATGTTGGCGTTCATGTGGCTGGGTTATGACATTCGAGGGGTATATGTGATAGCTTTGAAGAATAAATAATTGAAGTATATAGAGAAGAGAAGGGACTAACAAGAGAAGTTGAGGAGACTGTGGGGGCGGGGGGGAGAGAGAAAAAGAGATGAGTACTGGGGAAGGGAACACGGAGGAGAGGGAGTGGAGGGACGGAACGGCAACTTACCAGGGATCGGGACTCGGGACGTCGGAAAGTAGGCACTGTTTTTTTACCACCCAAGTGACAAAAATGCTTGCGTGCGGATAAAGCAGCTGGCGCAACAAACTGCAACTCACCCAGTCAACCAATCTGTCACAGAAATGTCACACTTTTGTGACACTGGGCAAAGGGTTAAATCACGTGCTTTCCTTTTCTGTCTTCGAGGCTATACACGAAGTAATCGAAGCTGTATACTCTTCGGCGGAGGAGGAAGATTGACAGTGAGTACTAGGAGAATGGGTTGCATAATTTAGATGATGTCATTTTCTTATTTTACATAAATTGCCTGATGTAGTCATCCCCGCCCCCCCGACTCCCGACCCGACGCAAAAAGCGTGAGATAGCAGTAACTTGTTTCGATCAAGTGACCTCGGGGTTATGGGCCCCGCGCGCTACCACTGCGCCATGCTGCTCTCGATGGGACGCTTCTCTCGAAGTACCGTTACCTAAGACATTCTACAACCGTCATGGGACTACTACTCCATGATCCAACTTTAGCTCAACGTCAGTCTCAATGGCGCAATTCATTCGCACTGCTATAAACAATGCTTCTCCTGGGATCTCACTGTGTTATCGCACAAGCTACGCTCACCAGAAATGCCAAGCTTAACACTCCCTCAGATTCCTCACTATGAATCCGCCCCCGAGACCAAAGAGCCTTGTAAGTAGCCACTGACATACAAACTACACTAGCCTTTATTAGACTATGTATTTCCAGTGGACTACGCATCTTTACCCCTCATCGACCTATCCAAATCCACCACTCTGGAAGGCCGCATCCAATTGTCAGCTCAAGTTCGCGAGGCAATGTCTAACCAAGGTTTCTTCTATGTTATAAACCATGGTTACTCCAAGGCCCAGGTGAGCCTGATTACCATTACGTTTCTCATCAGAATATGTATTAGCGTATAGATGGAACGTATGTTCGATATTGCCGACGTTCCTTTCTCCCAAGCGAGTGAAGAGGAGAAGGAGAAGTATATGGGTACGCAGAAGATTACTGGGTCTTATCAAGGGTATAAACCCCGACAGTATTGGGTTAGTAGAAATTCTAACTCCATGGTTTATGATATTCATCCATCACTCAGCACATCGATGGAGGTGTCCGCGATCAAGTCGAGAATTATAACAGTATGTATCATCTCTCTCACATCTACGCAGATATTCACCTCCCATAGTCAATCACGACATAACCAAACGCCCACACCCCACAGCTATCAGACCTCTCCTCCCCGAGATCGACCAATTCAATCGCCATACTCACATGAACGTTCTTCATCCAATCTTACGGTGAGCTAAGCCTTTCACTATCCTTTCTCACTATAAGTTTCCGGGCCATCTCCGAGGTCTAACTTGCCTGAAAGCCTCCTAGCACTCGGCCTCGAACTCCCAGAGGAAACCTTTGTCGATATGCATAAATGGGAGAGTGATTCCGAGACTTATGGTAAGTACCAAACTTGAACGTGCCCGTATTCGATACTCACGAAACCGTGACCTTTCTAGTGAGGTTTATGAAATAGTAAGCATCTTCTTCTCTTCTCATCTCATCTCTTCCCGGGACCGAGTCCGCTATTGTGTACAGCTACCCCCGCTCAAAGGAAGACGAAGAAAAGTCCAAGGGTGTTTGGCTTAAAGGACATACCGGTAAGCTAAACACTTCGCCTTGCGTTGAATATGACCAACTAGTAACGTCTCCGTGCATGTGCCTAGACTTTGGCACGATTTCGATTCTATACAGTCAACCAGTTGCAGCGTTACAGATTCTCGCACAAGATGGGACGTGGAAATGGGTTAAACATGTTGATAATGCGATTGTACGTCTTTACATACCTATTCTATTCTCCTTGGATTCATTCATCATGATATTTACGATCCATCCGTAGGTCATTAACGCCGGCGATGCAATGGAATTCCTCTCTGGAGGATTATACCGCGCTACGATCCACAGGTTAGTTAAATCCATCCATGCATCCCATACTTATTCTCATAAATACTTAACCCTACCCTATATCTCTAATCCACAGAGTAGTCCAACCACCCCCCGACCAACGAACCTCCACCCGACTCGGAATATTTTACTTCTGCCTGACAGAAGACACCGTTCGACTCTCACCTCTCACTTCCAGTCCCGTCCTGCAACGCGTAGGTATCAAACGACGGTTCGCGGAAGAGGGGGAGGCGCCTACGATGGGGGAGTGGAGGAAGGCTAGGACGAGTGCGTATGGGCAGTCGGAGTTGAAGAAGAGTGAGAAGGAGGGGGAGAAAGGGGTGGAGGTGGAGGTTATTAATGGGGTTGTTGTGAGGCATTATAATTGAGGGGCGATGGCTTCAAATTCTTTTTTTGCGAATGTTTTTGTTTGAATTTGAGGATGAATGTTGTAGTTGTATAGTATGTACGTCGAGTGTAAGAAGAATCAAAGGTCAAAGCAGTGGCTATTGTGTTGCCGGTGCCGCTTTGCGCTTTGCATTATTACTCCCATGTTGCTTCCATACTCGCTTCGCCGCTCCAAATTAGATTCCACATGAAACCATCTTCTTTTGAAATTATTCAAATCACAGACAGTGATGACTAGTGCACGCGAGGTCACTGCCTCCAGGGTAACAGTGCGGAGTCGGACGAATGGATTCACGTACATACATATACGACGTCAAACCTTTCCGGATCCCTTTCATCTTCAATACCAACCACCATGTCCGCCCCAAAACCATTCAAAATCGATGTCTCGTCAGAGACTCTCGACTGGATAACCTCCCGCGTCGCTACAGCGCGTCTCATCCCGGACATTACTCATCCACCCAACGAAGAATGGGCGGACGGGATCCCTACGTCCGTTATGCAAGGTCTCGTCGAGTATTGGAAGACTCGGTATGATTGGAGAGCTGTAGAGAAGAAACTTAATGAGAAGTTCAAGATGTTTATGGTTGACATCGAAGAAGCGGGGGAAGTTATTTCGTTGCATTTCGTTCATCATAGGTCGACGAGGGAGGACGCGGTTCCGTTGCTTTTTGCGCATGGGTGGCCGGGGAATTTTTTAGAGGTGAGAGAATGAGTGTAGGTGTTATTGTGGTATTCGTCGTAGGCTTATTTCGTTGAGTGATTCAGGTGGAAAATCTACTTCAGCTTACTGAACCAGAAGATCCAAAGGCTCAAGCATTCCATATCGTAGCACCTACAATACCAGGTTTCACCTTCTCTTCCGCTCCAACCGTACGTTTCAGTCTCCTCTCTAGTCTAACCTTATTCTCAACCTCAACCTGGTCTTCAGAAACCCGGTTTCGGAGTATCCCATATAGCCACCACCTACCACAAACTTATGCTCCTCCTAGGTTACCCAACCTACATCGGCCAAGGCGGTGACTGGGGTTCCTTCATCCTTCGTTCAATAGCCCAACAATACCCCGCCTCCTGTACCGCCATCCACCTCAACTTCATCCTAGCCCTCCCTCCTTCCCCCTTACACAACCCTCTAACCCTCGCGTATCTCGTCCTCCGGTGGTTCACCCCAGACCAGAAATCCCGATTAGCGAGGATGCAATGGTGGATGAAACAAGAGTCTGGGTATTCTAGAATCCAAGGGACTAAACCCCAAACTATCAGCTTCGGATTGATGGATTCGCCCGTAGGGATGTTAGCTTGGATCAGGGAAAAAATACAGAATCTAGCTGAACCTACATTTGTGTGGGATAACGAACATGTTATCACATGGACTATGTTGTATCTTCTTTCCGGTAGCGCAGCGCATGCGAGGATTTATAAAGAGGGTATCGGGAGGGAAGACGGCGATACAGCGGAGAAGGTTCTTAAGGGTGTTGTGCCAAAGGAAGTTTGTGTTGGGGTTAGTTGTTTCCCGAGGGATGTGGGGTATATACCTAAGTGGTGGGCGGAGGTGGGACTTGCGAGGAATATTGTTTTTTGGAAGGAACATGAGAAAGGGGGGCATTTTGTGTCGGTTGAGGTGCCGGAGGTGTTGGTGGGGGATTTGCAGGAGTGGGTTGGGAAGGTTAGGGAGAAGGGGGATTCGCATAGGTGGGAGGGATTGTTGAAGGCAGGGAAAAGTGGGCACTATTGAGGGGTTGGGCCTAGTCTACCCTAGGCAACTCTGAGCTACAGCGAGCCCTATAGGTTGGGTCCCGGGGTGCGAATATAAGGGTTGCTTTTTCTTTTTGATTATTGGTGTATTCTTATATTCTCTGTCAAATATATATTACAGGTCAACTACGAAAATCGTCTTCCCTCATTCCCATCCATCCTCAACTGATATTAACGGCTTCCTGGCATCTTTTTAGTGATTTGAGCGAGTCGCACCTACCAGCGCTAACCTCTTTTCTGTATCTTCTCTTCCAATCTCGTGGATGCAAGGACAACATCTGCGCAGAAAACATCACTTCTGTTTATCCATCTGCAAGGCAAACATTTTCTCCCACTGCGTCGTCTTCCCCTCAAGCAGCCACTCCAAGACGTTCGCCGAACCCGTAATACCACGACGATCATAGTACAACAACATTCTCTCAAGCCCATCATGGACACGCAGATCCAAATCCTCCAGCGTTGTCCCATACAGTCTAATCGCCATTATCTCCGTCGCTTCACCCAACGGAACCTTCTCTACCTGTACACTCTTCCCCAGCGCCTTGCTCGCTAGCTCACATACTTCGTTATACGACAACGGAGTCCTGTTACTAATCAAAGGATACGTCGCCAGAAAATGCTTTTCTCGTTCGTCAAGAACCTTTTTCGCTGCCCTAGCTAAATCGTCCAACGCAACGAACGAGAATTTCGACTCTGGACTCCACATAGCTTTGAACACCGGTTTCTCCTGTTTCACAAGTATACCAACGGGAAACATATCCATGAAATGTGTCGGTTGTAGGATGGTATAATCCAGCCCAGACTCGATGAGATACTCCTCGACATATCGCTTGCAATCATGATTAAGCAGCTTCTGCAGCTGCGAATGCATAACGGAAGAAAATACGAAATGTTTGAACTTGGTATCTGGTTTTTGAGATTCTGCTATAGCGGCGTCGATCATGAACTTTCCAATGGCAGTTTCATGGGGATGAAAGGATGGCCCGACGTGGAAGACAGTGGTGACGCCAAAAAGCAGTCGCGTGCACTCTGCTGGAGAGTTTAGATCTGCAGTTATGATTTCGGCGGAAGGATACGTGGATCGGAGGCGCGTGGCTGATGATTGGCTGTGAACGGCGAGGCGGAGATGGTTGTATGAAGGTTCAAGGAGCGGGAGGAGATGTGAGGCTTGTTTGCCGGAGGCACAGGTGATTAGAATTAAGTCTTGAGATGGGTTGGAAGGCATGGTTGGAATGGAATGCAATGGAATGTAGGTGCTGAAGGTGGGATGGGAAGATTTATACTGGACCTGTGGTGACGAGTGACATCATGAGAGACGTTTTAAGATACAGCATGGTAAATAATCCAGAACACTCGACGCAGTGATAAATATCATCTCTAGCTCACACACATAGTCAGAGTATCTGCGACCGGATAACAACCGAAACTGTTACTTACTCAGGGTACGCCCGCCTGCAAAGTTCATGCATTGACAAATGGAATGTCGTCAGCCCGCCGTACTGAGTCTTCAGGAATACAGTGGGGTATGGGATTTATGACCTTGATTAGTAGTTAGTGCTTCATGTTCAGCGTATTCTTGCGGCGTATCCGGCATACCTCCACAATGACATACAACTCGGAGCTCAGACCGTCAAGGCGTACGTCCCCCTCAGTATAATCAGGCGGGCACTACAATCATTAGGATACGTGTCCGTGTTCCATTGAATGTTTCGAGTTTGATAATCGTCCATAATCTAGTCTCAGGGCATACAATAAATAGCATATCAGCTTTCGATATCAGAACAGTCACAAAACAGGCCAGCAGTACCAGAGAGGCTCTTGGAAGGCTTTTACAGCTGGGAGCTTCAGATTCGCGTAAAAGGAGAAAGAACTACATTCTCCAGTGGCACACAGAGTTTCGAAGAGAAACGTGTTAGTCACAGAGCTGAGGAGAGCTGAGAGCGCGGTTGACGGTTGAGCGCGCGCGGCGCGCTAAGACGGCACGTGATAGTCACGAGCGTGCGCCGAGACCGCCGGCCGGCAATTCAACTCGCTGGAAATTTGGGATGTCGAGTTTGTCTCTAGACGATTTTTTTGAAGTTCTATATCATCTATGTATCCGGTTCTGCATTCGTATCTAGCATCAAAAGCTCGAATTTGTGCTACAATATGATTGGAAAGTACATATTGAATTTCCTCCGAGTCTCCATCATGCCGCTGCATTTTGATTCCTATTCGCTGTTTTGAGCACAGGCGCTGCCCTTGAACAAGGCGTGCTTCATGGATGGCTATGACAAGAGAACTTGTATTGAGCGCTGGGCTGAGCACGGATGTACCAACGACGATTATTGTGAAGGTTTCCTTGGCATCTGGTAAGCGCTAGCTTTTGCTTCTTTATACTCGCGCTCTAACTCTAATTCAGAACGGACAGTACCCTGCCGTGGAGTTTCCCATTCGGTCTAATTCTATACGATGGAATCAAAACAGCTCGTGCCGGTTTACGATAATCATCGCAGTTATTCAGTGAATGGTGTCCTTCGCTACAGGGTACCTAAACAGCTCTTTCCAGCGATTCCCTCACCCAACCTGAAGGAATGGCCACAGTTTCGATCGACGTCGCACAATTATTGGGAGAAATCCGCCAGATAGTGAATGCTATCAAAGACGAGAGAAGAGCGGCTAAGGAGAGACTGAAAGATGCCCAGCTTTTAGTGTATAAAGCGCTTGCTCTGCATCCAGCACTGGGGTACATGCGTCCACCAACTGGATCGCTGGGGGACATGGACTGGTATACGGAACTCAGTTCTAAATGGAGTTTTGGAATCTTCCAAAAACTAGGTGAGTTCGTCTGCTTTTCTTTGGCGGCTTTTTGTAGATCGCTTTTAGCACAGGTCAACATCAGCATTTTAAGAGGGCTGCGTTACTTGGAGATGCCGGTTCTCGAACCAGGATTATGATGCTACTGCTCTGGATTCTAGGGAACCGTCTTACCGAAGACCAAATTGGTCGAATGCTTTCAATTGCTGTTGGTGACGGTTTACGAACGAATGCAGCTGTTGGTGGCTCAGCTGATCCCCAGAACTTGCTTGCAGACGAGCTTCTTCAGCTTGACTCTGTGAAAGACGTTCTTGTCGATCTCCGGCGCATGATAAAGTCTAAGTTACCTCTACCTGCAGGTGCGTTTGTCTGTTCTTGATCCCAATTTTCCCTCTCATGACGCAAGTACAGATCGAAACCCGTTCCTTGGCCGTGATTATCGTGCCAAAGATGAAGACGAGACTCTTCCACGCTCTGGTCTTTGGGGCTATGAGTTGCCTGAGGACCGACAATATGAACTAGACATCAAGCGAAACCCTACAGTTCTTCTCAGGCCTCTCCCCGGAAAACTCATCATTCCTCAGACCAAGCTCACCCTCCTGCTTATCCACTGGGCCACCTGCAATTTTGGTTTAGGAAAGAAAGCGCATTCGAAGGACGATGTAGATCCCAATGCATTCTGGAACGCTGACCCCCCCTCCAATGATAGAAATCGCGAAAAGAAGACCGATGATGCTTGGGCAATGACTGAACTTGACGCACCTGATCACGCACCGTACGCTCCACTTGAGGAACTTCCGATTGATGACTGGATACACATACGCTTCTGCGAAGTGTACGACATACATAACTGGATCCACGACAGCTTCATACGTATACTACTGCTCAACGCCTTCTGTGGCGCCTTGACCAAGCAAAAACTGCGTTTCCCTGATCAAAACGACATTCGAAGTACTCGTGGTATTACAAGGTGGTTTCGCCGTAGGTTGCCGGAAGATATATGCAAATGCATTCTTCCATTTGTGCTTCACTCCGCGGTTGCTCTCTGGGTCGCGAATAATAGTCACGGCACTTGGGATCCTGAGCGATGGTCAGTAGAAGAGCGCGGGCTGGCTGCAATCTTCACTGATACTTTCATGTATACCCGCGAGAAAGACTATGACGGGTTCCCGTTCTTTCCAAAATTACCTACCTCTTGGTTCAACATCCAAGACTTTTTCCGTGACCCAATGCGATCATGTCCCGACACGCCCGATATACTTTCGCTCCCCCTCCTGCGAGAAGTTGCTTCGAATTCAAATGTAAACCTAGGCCCTGCATTGAAGTTCCGGGACGATGTCTGTTCATGTGGCCAATGCCAACCCATCTACATACATATGCTCCACCGTCTCGAATGGTTTCGGAACAACTACTTCACGATTACTGACCGTGCCTTCAATGAACGAAATTGCGAAGCACTCCGGATTTCTTGGGAACCTACCTTGCAGCTTGCGGAGGAGTGGTTCGATAGCATCCTCTGTCGAATCGAGTCGCCGTACCCGTTGTTCCCTATGCACGCCGAGCTCTGCCGACTTGGACCCCTCGTATTCGAAGTAGCAGATCGGATGGGGATCAAGGTTGGAGCATATCTCACCTCCAGTGGTCTTTTGCGGCTCGCTATGGCACTCTATACCGTCGTTCCTGATGTCTCTATTCCTTACTTTCCACCTTTGCCTATGGGTGCCCTGGGTATAGTGGTCGCCTTACCGCTCGCAGAAGATCGTGAAGAGTATCTTCCAGTAGATCAGGAGTTGGAGTATGCCGTGGAGTATGTTTTGTTCGCTATTGGTGACTGGCTATACGAACTCACCGGCTCGGACGGGCTCACGCTTATATACTCCGATGACAATTACTCGATTGAACATTCATTGGACATGCTCAGGTGGAGAACAGTTCGTATGCCAGAATTTAAACCAGATTTTCCTGGGCGATTCCCTACGAGGCATCTAGAGGATGCCGAAAGGATCGAGATTGGTAGGGACGATCCGGAAACCGACTTCACTGATAAGGTAGAGATCGTGCTGAGTGACCGCGAGAGCGATGGTTATCCTCTGCTGTCTTTGTCCCCCGAAACATCTGGGAGCTATGTCCGTACGGCTGGTGATGTCGCCGCTCTCCTCAGGGTGCAGTGTCTCGGCCGTACAATCGAAAGTGTGTGGAGACCCAAAGTCAGAATGGGTCGGTCTTGTGATCATACACATAATCATCAAGTGATGCTGTTTTGTTCCCCGACAGCACTCGAACTTGTGAAGCTCATGGAGCCCTCCGGGAAATGCGACATCTCTGCCTCTGTGCCAATCACATGGAATTTACGGGTTAAGCATGGGCCGTCCACTGCTAGAATGACTTTTGAATCGGAGTGGCGGGATGTTTTGAAGAGAAGGATGGATGAATATGCTCAGAGGGCCGTGCCAGTGGCGCGAAGAGGTGGTTTCTTGGAGCCGAACCGGGTATGTATCGTTAGGTGTGGTTTGGGTGAGGGACCTATCAACGCAATTGTGGTTTTGGCCACGTCGTTACGGAAACAGGTGTATGTGATTCATCGCAAGTAAGAGCTTTAAATTTCGGTTTTATGCGATAACTGTGTTGGATACTGATGCCACTGTTTGTTTCGTCTAGCGAATGTTGGGATTGTGCGCTTCTCAGAATGAATGAGGCTGAGTGCACGGTGGGCCTGGCGCTCTACACAAAGTATATCACAAAGTGCGATGAATGTCAAGGATGATAATCTGGACAATATTGCGAGAGGTTGTACCCTTACAAAAACTCAGCTGTGATCCAGCTATGTACAGCGGAAACTGACTGAATCGTGAAAGCCATCGAATTATGCGCACAAATGAAACCTGATAAGTACGTCGATGCCAACAAGAAATCATCCTGATGATTTTCCCTCTATGTATCATACACTTTGTGGAAGCTGCTCCTTATTCATCGTTGAGAGTCCGTGTCCCGCAAAATCTCTCGTGAAATGTGCACAAAGAGAGGACCATTCGGGTCATTCGGGGAAATTTGGCTTGCAGGGTCACTGGATGACTGCGGCATCTGGACGGACATCAACAGCGTATGTCTTAGCAAATGACTAGGTTACGGGGGCTTTAGAGCTCACGTTTTTGTCCCGAATGCTGCATTGGGATCTCCAAGGATCGTTACGGTCGGACAATAAAGAAGGCATGGGTATTACTTCCGATGTCGGTTGAGTGAGTTGCTGGATGTGCTGGCGCGCGTTCAAGCTGGTATCTCATTAACGACATTGTTAATTCGGCGGGAACAAACATCGACTCCTTACGAAGCTAAAAGGCAGTTGGAGAAGACTAATAATGCAAACGTTAGGTGGTTGCAGACGCAGTGGTCTTAGTTCTACATACCTTTTGGCAGAATACTCATGATGGCAAGCCAGATTACTAGAAGTAGGGTTCTAATTAGTCCGCACGAATTGAATGAGCATCTTCACGCACGAGTCTCCTTCATGAACAGAAACTTCGCGACGCGCATCAGAAATCACCGCAGATGAGTTTGAGCTAGTATCTGGCAACTCACAGACAACAAACTAATGAGAAAGGCAGCGCTGGAAGGGGTAAATGAGCCTTATTGGACTACGGACATACATATGATGACCCACCTAGCTACAAAACCAGTTTCTGTAATGATTTTCAATCAAAGCCACAGATTCGAATGAAACTTGACGCACGTATAGTCCACTTGACAAGATGATAAATCATCTTCGCTGAACTTGAACAGATTTGTAGTATCCGTGAGAATGGATACATTAAGTTACGTGAAAAATGACTTACTGGCCCACCGCGTCATCCCTTTTTTTCCATAGAAAATACACGATAGTACTTGAAATCATTGCATCGATCAATACACCCAAGGCCAGCTGAAGGGTGACGAGCCACGACCAGTTATCAACAAATGCTCCGTCGAGCAAGCTAGATCTGTACACCGCCACACCGAGGACAAGCCAACCTGCGAATCGCAACCAGACGATAAACAGCCCTAGCCCCACCATAAAACGGCTTCCGCGACCAGCGAATCGATATATACGGAAAAGGTAGAAGGTCTAAAAGGATGTTCAATCGACGCGAATTCATGTGTAACAGAATGGAGTTCAGGACCCACTTCAACAAATGGCGCAACGCTTACACAGAAAAAGAAGGAAGCCGTCACCTCCTTTGGCTGGGTTAAAAGAGCGAATGGCTGTCCCCAACCCACTACACTCAATTTATATATAGACTGAGAAGTCGTTATCTGAGCACCCAGTTGAATAAGCCTATCTGTAACTTTAGATCTCATTCGTCCTCCTTTTATCAATCCCGTACCATGTTACGCCGACCTGCAGAGCAGATGAATGAGTTCGTGCCAGGTAGACTAGCTGATAAAAGAACTAAGTCTGAGAAGATGCTTACGAGTGCTTTTATGAGCATAGGATCATTCGGGAAGCTGGAGTTTTTCAGAAACGTGAGGAATGCTTCTACTTGAGACAGCAGCAGAGCTCATACCTGCGATAATATGTATATGATTGAACCGTAATACACCCAAATAGAAACGCTGTGATATCTGCGCCAATTTCGAGCGCTCCGAGAGTGGGGTTTAGGTCAATCTTCAGGCTGGCCATGCTACAGGACTAAACACGACTTTGTGATCGGGTACGACTTAAGCGGATTGTTAGAAAGAGGAAGTGTCGAGTGAACGTACCAGTTATAAGCAGCGGCGTCAATTGCAATTTCTAGACCATCAGAATCAAACGGATGATCATTGGAACGAAAGATGCTGATTCCGCCACAGCCCACTCAAAAGCCAAAAAAACTATTAGTCCGGTGATACAGCGTGCCATTTTCTGGTTCTAGAGAAACGAGCATTAAATTTACAATTACACCAGAAGATCCCGCTCTTCCTTTTCGATAGGCAGGCATGTCATTTCATCTCATGACTTCCTGTGAGAATGACACCAGCTACTAGCAAGAAAAACAGTGCGATCAAGTAGGATTGCATTTACCGGTGAGAAATATCATGAAATTCCAACCTAAAGAATATTAATGAAGGGGCTGAAAGACCTTGTGAGCACCTCCGCAGATATGTCCAATATGTAATCCGTTCACGACCTTCATCATGCTCTCGTTGCTGTTTTGACAGTCCTCAGGCTTCCGAAATTCCTCTACCCAAAACATCTGGAACGTAACCGGTGAACAATGGCATGATATCAACAACATCGCAAGCTCGTGCTCAAGCAGCTGAGTAGATAGGGCGGCTCAGTCGCTGAGGGGGGAAGAGCTGGGTTTGCTGTCCGTGGTCGACTGAAGTCCAGGCGCAGACGCAGTTTCACCGTGTCAAAAGGGATATCCGTAAGTCTGCCGTTTGATCTCGTTGGCCACGGGGCGGTCATTAACACCATAAGAAGATGAGCTCAACTAAAACTTTGAATAAGTGCTATACTTACCCACACCTTACGAAAGATCCCCTTGATACCAGCACTAGACCCTCAAGCATATTCGGATACAGCGCTGATAATCAACATAAGCTCTAGTTCGCAGAATTGAGGTAAAATTTTCAGATAGTTTCAAATGTAGTGGAACGAATTCGCTGACCTAAGTGGCAGTGAGGCGCCACCGAATCCTTCACTGGCACGTGTTTGCCGCCGGCATGAATTGTAAAGCCTTAAAGGCCTTTTCTTGTAAGGAGCGGTCTAAGGTCTTTTAGTATTATTATAATGAAGCCTTTGACTTCGCCATCCTTGATAGGTCCCTCACAACAAATGCAACGAACTTCGTGAATGGGCGGAAAAAACAGAATGCTCCCTTTGTCCCATTTACATATATAATCGAAGGTTTTGCTTCAGGAGAACCGTCAGACTCGGATCCAATTCTCTGAGAATGTCTTTCTCCAACTCAGCTCTTTCCACTGTTTTAGAATCATCATTCCCGATAGAGATGCAGTCTGTGATCGAGACACTTGCGCAGAAATTATGCTATTATCAGCGCCTCTTTGACTCGAACAATGCGGAAATCTCCAGAGGGAATCCTGCGATCACGAAAAACGACCTGGCCAGACTTCGGGCTCAGAAGAAATATACGAATGTGCTCCCCATAGATCGCTCCTCTGAGACAAGGTCCAAGTATATCTCAGAGTTGGAAGAGGCGTGCAAGAAAGATATCGCGTCTGTTGAGGAGTAAGTCCTTCGCTTAGACCATCTGTTGTACATTCAGCCTCACACAGTCTGCCAACTTCACATCGACCAGTCGATTGGAAGTATTAGCCGCAGCGTTTTCGATGAGCATTTGCATCATCACGATAGATATGATGGACCATCCTTCCGAGGTTCAAAAGGCGATCATGAAGAGATACAGTGAACTGAGGTGCGCGATATGTTTCTGTTCCCGCCTCCGTGTCCCAGTGTTCAGGTTTCTTGTTGTAGCCATGAAACTATTTCGCACGCGCAAGTTAATTCTGCGCATGCGCAACATTTTAAATGAGCATCTGGAAAATAGGACGAACGATCTGAGATGGATGGAAGCAGTTGAAAAATACACAGCGTAAATTTGGATGTCATGGTGACGAATTGAAATGTATGCTACAAATACAATTAGTTCAACTGGTATAGTTTAGTATAAGTGCAAAAACTCATTTACGAATTTTCCTCGTTCCCGGCCACCTAAAATCATCTCGACAGTGACCACTCCTAGGCACTTGAATCAGCATCTGGGTCATATTCATCGCCATCCGTGGACTCTTCAATTTTGCGAATGGCATCGTCATTCCCATTCTCAGCAAGAGGCAAGTCGACGTCGTCAGTCCCGTTAGCATCCGAAGTAGGAACATCTTCATGATTCTCGTCGGAGCCTTCAGTGTATTCAGCACTCTTATACACCTTGCCCGAATTTGATTTTTTTTTTGCCCGTCTAGGGGCCCGCCTTGTAGGAGGAGCACGCTTCCGTTTTGGACGCAGGACCTTGCCTTTGGAATCTTTCAAGTCATCAGGCAAGGGAACAGCAGGTGGAAACGACAAGATCGCTTCTTCCGATGCGCCATACCGTGCTAGAGTCTCTGATAGTTTTTGTTTGGAGGCAAGAAGGCGTTGCAAACGATGGGAGGTTAGCGAAGAGCTGTCTGTGAATGGCTGCGAAAAGAGCTCGGGTATTGGTCCTGTCTCCTTTAGTGGGGGTTGCTGAGAACCATTAATCTCAGAATCATCTTCCTGCTGGTTCACGGTCAGAGGCCTCGCTATCAATCTCGGACTCGACACTGGCGCAGTCTGGGTAACCTGACCAGAAGCAGAAGATAAACCAGAGATAGCTTGCATCCGCCTCCGAACATTGTTTAAGACCCTAGAATTCAAGAAAAGTTGAAAAAAGCAAAGGTTTTATTACCAGTGCTAACACTACACAAACTACTTGGTACATACTTTTCTGAAACACTGGTGCTTGAACTCGAGCCATCGACGCGACTGCACGCAACCAATGCCTCCAAAACACACTCCCAATCAACAGGGGCGAGACGATTTTGCATGCTCGGGGCACGTTTTGGGAGAGTAGCGGAAACAGAAGCAAGAATAAATTGAAGATAGCTTGAAGTGGAGAGAGTAAGTGACGATATGAAGGCTGAGTCAGCACCTAGATCCAGTTCGGAATCAGAATCAGAAGGATTGTCGTCCATTTCAGTATCTGAATTAGAATTTGAGGTAGGAGGCGGCTCAGAAGATCGCGAATCAGTTGTAAGGCGCGGCTGTGACCCAGAAAAGCTAGAGTCGGCTGTAGAGACGCTTTTCTGGTGCTTATGGGCAGCCTGTTTGATGAGCATCTCTGCGATGAGGCCCACTTCATCCTCGAGGCGCCACTCCGGTACAGGAACATCCTCCAATAGAAGAGGCCATCGGGTCCAAGTATCTCGTGTGTTTCGTGCGGAAGATTTATTCGAGTCTGTTTTAGAGCGCTTTAGGCGTGGTTGAGAAGAGATGGAAGTCGGCGAAGACTGAGTACTTTTTCGCTTTAAAGAGCTCGGCCTCGGTGATGGAGGAATTGGTTGAGACGACTGAGACTGCTTCGTGCGGTTACTTGGCCCTGCAACCAGCTCCTCTTCCTCTTCATCATCGTCTGGATTACCATACGAGATATCCATGCCATCGTCCTCTTCATCCTCCATGTCTACCTCATCCTCATCCCCATCCCCATCCCCATCTTCATTCCTGTCTTCATCTTCGTCCAAAGCCCGGGCTTTGCCTTTCTGTTGGTACCTGGTAATTTGCGAGGCAATATCCAGGGCGTCATTGGCACGAAGAGCGCGAATTAATGAAGTATATTCTGTCAATTCGGCTCGTAGCGCCGTTGGTACCAGCTGGCGCTTGGTCATCGAGGTTCGTGATAGAGTTGTGCTTATGTAACGGTCAATTGCGTCATATAAATCGTGGGAATAAATTATGCAAGAACTGTACAGTACCCCACATAAGCCTGTGCAGCCTAACAACCTCTCCTCCTCAGTACCTTCCATAACTCAGAAAAACGTGAGTCGCCATCGCTCATCTCGGAGCCTTGATACTGATTCTTTTCATTGTTTGTTCTCCCAAATTTTAGTATGAGAGAGAAGTGGAAGAAGAAGAGATCCCGCAGGCTCAGGCGCAAGCGCAGAAAGATGAGAGCTCGTTCCAGTGCGTATCTTTTAGAATTTTAATTGTCCCGTGCTTCCTGATTTCTAAATATTTTTGTCTACAGAGTAAACGATTCAACGAGTGCTGGCCTACGCATTGCCTGTCACAGATGTTGCTCCAGAAAGTGACCGCACGCTGCCGGGACGGGCTTAGCCCCGTATTCGCAATGTTCCTTTCGTGCTTAACCAAGGACGTCTTTGGCCGGTCGTGCATTGTCTTGCACGGTGTTGTCCCCTCGATTCTTTTTTGGAGATGAGATGGGACGTCGTTTAGCTTCAGCTAGTCAAGATTGTTGAGGCTGTCGTTGAGTTGTTTCACAAAAAGTTTTGTTGTATGCTTTGATGTACGCTTTGCATAACATGATCCAAAAAGTCAAAATCGCATGATTGATGATTGCTATGTGCTGAGTTTGAGTAACTGTTGGTCGCTTCACGTAGTAACAGTACAACAGCTAGATCACTGTATAATTTGCTTTGACCTCGTCGCATAAGCGATCGGATTCGGTACTACTTCCATCTAACATCTGCCAGATCATATGAAGCACTTTGGCTGACTATAAGTCGCTAAGCGCTTTACCGATTCAAAACTGCTTCCAGTTATAGCTGCTCTCCCATGCAAAAGCAGCCTTGTATATGGAAACTTCATCCCAATGCCTACCGACAAGCTGTAAACCGACTGGGAAACGAATGCTCTCATCCTCGAGTGCAGGCAGCATGCCAATGGGCCTATAGAAAACACTCAGAGGGATAAGTATACTTGGATGAAATATCACGTACATTGACATGGCCGGATGTCCGGTGATATTAAACGGGCATGTATTCAATGTCTGACCCATACTGCGCGATATCTTCTCCAATACGCCAGCTTCGGGGGGAGCATGTGTGTTGGGTAGATACGGTGTAGTGGGTGTTACAAGAACATCGTATTGAGACAAAGCTTCGTTATATTTGCATCGAAGAAGGCGTATGTGATTGGCGGCTTTTCCGTATAACTCTGGCTGAACACGCAGAATAAATAAGCAAGACTTCTTTGATATGAGGGGATACTGACGTGTTTGTCCCAAAGATAAGTCCCATTAAGGATCATGTTCTTCGGTGCCCAAGGCGTTTTCTCCCAACCTTCCGCAGTCTTGATGTTTTCCATTTTCTTCCCCAGCTCTGTCATGTAAAAGCCACCACGACCACTCAAGCCGCCAAGCAAGACAGGAATACACCCCATACGCGCTATACACATCCATAGCGTAGGTGCAACAGTATGCATCTGCCAAGAAAAGATTTGAGATCTGCTCGTTATATATCATTAAGAAAACTTACTGGGACGGAAACCTCTTCTACTGTCGCTCCAAGAGCCTTCCATTTATCCGCTGCCTCTTTAACCTTCAACGCCACGCGTGGATCGTTCATTCCGCCCTTGTCGCATATATCAAAACCCTCTTTCAGGAGTCCAATCTTGAAACCTTTCAGAGGCTGATCAACGTTTTTCATAGCTTGTAAAATAGCGGGATAGTCTGGTACATCCGCTGGAAGCGGTGCGCCTGCACTTCGATCATCTATGTCGTCGCGGCCTGCTACAGTTTTCAATAGTATGGCATTGTCGAGACAGGTACCCGCCATTGGACCGGTGTGGTCGATTGTTGGTTCTGAAAAGTGCATCAATACAGGCGAAAACTGAGCCCAAAAACGTGTATGTACCAAGAAGTGCTATCCCAGTGTAAGGCACCAGCCCAAATGTTGGTTTGAGGCCGTAGAGTCCGCACCAATTCGCAGGCAGCCGAATGCTTCCGCCTTGGTCACCACCCATAGCCCTGAAAAAATCATGAGCATTTATATTCCGCTGGCTTGTCTAAGCCGGCCTACATGTCTACCTGTTCAAGAGCGAGGAGGGCTGCACAGCCACTTGAGCTCCCGCCTGTTGAGTAGCCTTTCGCATAGGGATTGTGTACAGGGCCAGTCCCGGCAGAGAACGACGAAGCCGACAGAGATAAATTTTCGCAGACACCTTTTCCTATGATAGTAGCGCCAGCTTCGAGAATACGAGTAACAACCGTCGCGTCTGCAGTTGGTTTCTACATGAGGTTTGTCAGATGAGGTGCGAGTGAAGAAAGGTATCCAATAGACACAGACCCAGTCTTTGATTATCTCCGTGCCGAGGAGACAGGGTACTCCAGCAACTGAAATATTATCTTTTAGCACGATCGATTTGCCACTCAATATTCCACCATTAGCTTGTGTATCTTTGATCTGTTTTAGCCATGAACACCTTCAGAGTCGAGCAATAGATTGAGTATAGGAATATTCACAGTACACTTCCATGCCCAAGCACCATATTCGTTTTCCTCTGGTGTTGGAAAATGCACATTTGTCCGAGGATAACGAGTCTCGTTCGTCGGCGGTTCGTAGTCTTGAATGGCGAGTTTGACTCGGTTCGAAAAACTCGTATAGAAGGGCAGACCAACCAGGTAGATTCAGCACAGTCTCAACAACTGTTTCATGTAGAGCTTGAAGTAACGTTAGGTACTCGGGCTCTTCATCTGGTTTCAGTGTCTGGCCAAGCTTAGATAGTGCATTGTCGAGATCAGACTTCTTGATAGGATTGGATCTACGATGATAGTTAGAAGGGGAGAACGATAGACTTTGAAATTTTGAAGCTGCTCACGGTGATACTTCCAAGGAGACAACTGACATCGCAAATGAACGTGAAGGGGATAAGCCTAGAGGGTGAAGCTGGGAGATAACAGTCTAAAAGCTGAAGATAAGACCATGTCAATAAATATAATGAAAGCGGGAGACCGGGGGAGAGAAGTAGAAGGATGAAGAGGACTCACGACCGGCAACCTTCACCATTAATGGCGGCAATAAGATAAGATAAGTGTTGGGGTTTTCCAGACAAGCTATCATATATCCAGATTGAAACTGTGCCATCCATTTCGACGATTTCTCAATGAATTCCATAGATTCATAGATTCTAATGCCTGTATCTCTGCCAGAAAATGTGAGATCGCTCTGCTCGTAGTACTTCGAAGACGGAGCTGCAACTCACGAGAATCAGGAGACGCGACCAGGGTCAAGGAAGACGCAGAATACGCACGACAAATCCGTTCTATGCAGCCACTGTCGTTCTGTGATGTCCAGAGTGTTCTTCGAGTCCTCTATTGCAGGGACCAGCACTGCTTGAACAGCGTGCTGTCTTGTCGTAAGCGGCTCTTGAAGCAGTGCACATATTGTTTACAGCTATTTTCCAGGAGTTGAAAAGGGGCGAGAACTGGGCGAGAAATCGATCTTCTGAACCACGATGAACTCCCATTCTTCCCGCACCGCTCTTGAGCAGGCTGAAGATGTCGTCCCCGAAGCCTGGAATGGCAGTTTAGCTGCAGCGTTTTCCACGTGTTTTCCAACATTTGGGAACTCTGAGGAGCCGCTTGAGGAGGAGGTACTTGAGGAGGTCTTTTGGTTCCTTGTTGGCTTCCTCGCTCGAAGACCAGGAAAAAACATCTGTCACCCCTCCTGGCGTTTATTGAAGGACTCAGCGAAAATGTTTGGAAAAGCCAAGTTCGCCACTCACAATCACATTGAACATGCACTGCAGGAAGCGTGGAGAGAACAGGACTTCAACACGATCATAAATGCAGGTATGTCGTGTGTCTACTTCTAGATTCATGTGGCTCATGTCTTCAAGCTTTTTTGCATCAACCTGTACCACTGGAGTCCGGAATCAGTAGCGATGATTCCAGTCAAATAGCATACAGTGGATTGACAGGTAAGATATGCTAGACTTTTATGAACCACTGGTGCTAACTTATTCTGCACCTCTTTCACTGTCACAGAGGAAGGTGAGTGTCTTTTCAGGTCTTTGCATTCAAGCATATCCATGGCTGCTCACCACGAAGATCACATCGTAGCTCTGAAAAGAGCTTGGGAAACGCCTTATGCCGGCTCTTATCATAAGGAATTATATTGCATGATCGAAAAAATGAAGGTAGCATCCAAGGGACTCAGTATTGCCTCTGTCATTCAGAGCTCCGGAACGGGCAAGTCCCGGATGGCGAATGAGCTGGCCTCTCTACTCGTTACCATTCCGTTCAATCTGCGCACAGATGAGGACTCAACAGGTCAGCTTATATTCAATTTGTGTTGAACGGAATACTGATTTCGGTCATCAGTTTTGGCTTATCCGCCTCCTGATCAGACTGCTTGCGACTTTTTCTTAGCAGAAAACGCGAGGGATCAAGTAGTCCGAATACGATATCACGCGTTCTTTATGGCATTGTTTCGGCGTGTCTCAGAGTTCTTCAAGCAACAGGGCGCGAAGTTTAGCGAGAACGGGGAAGAAGTAGCCAAAACATGGAACTTATATCTTCAAGAGAACCGAGGCATTCTATACAAAGAGGTGTGCGCAGATGCAGATGTGAGTTTTCCTATGAGATTAAGCAGCTTGAGCAACGATTTTAATGTAACGTTACAGAAGTATGCAAAAGAAAAAACAAGTCCATTAGCAATGTTCCGCGATTGCGTAGCGGAGATAGAAACTCTCTTCAAGACTATCCCGGCTTACTCTAGCGCAGTGCGCCTTCTCGTGTATTTTGACGGGGCCCACGAGCTGGCTGAGAGAAAAACCAAAGACTCCAGAAAAAGTCTTTACAGCATTCTTCTCTCAGTCTTGTGTGATTACGAAGGGTTTCCGCTCTTCTTCCTATTCCTTTCAACTGAACCGCGTGTCTCTCGTCCTGTACCTCCTCCTACGATGACCAACTCTGCGCGCTCTATTGCCAGCAAAAGTCAGCAGGCACCTATTATTGAAACTCCTTTTGATTGTGCGGAGGGTCTGTGTGTGGAGCCAGGCAAACATATGCGAGAAGAATTTGCAGATATCACTCTCATGGCAAAATTCGGTCGACCGTTGTGAGCCTTTACCTGTCTCCATACTTCCACATGGTACTGATATTTGCATATAGGTATTGGAGTCTGTTGAAACAGGGCGTGAACGGCACCGAGCTCATTAATATGATTCGTGGAAAGCTCATCGCCAGCTCGGATATTGAGCAATCGTTTGTCAGGGCAAACGGAGAGATCATCCTCGGACTGTTGGCCGTTGTCGACGTACGCCTTTGCATACAATACGAGCCATACCTTGAAAGGAATGTGACTCAGTCTCTTGTCGCGAACCACATGCGTGTCATGTATGCTATGCCTAGTCATCGACAATACTTCCACTCAGGTTATTCCAGCGAACCAATTTTAGCCGAGGCAAGTTCATTCCCATGTACCTGTGATTGTATTGACTATTCTTGTAGGCCGCAGCGCAACAGATGAATTATTGGCAATCCACGAGCACCGGCAATCCCATGTTTCATTGTATAGCGGAAGAGATGAAAAGTGGCTTGCTCGATTGGGATCAGCGGGGAGAAATTGTTGCTCGGATGCTCCTTACGATGGCCTATGATCGTGCCGTTAAAAAGGCTCACCTCAAGTTCTGGTTTCTCTTTAGTTCTGGTTGCCCACTCGTCGAATTCATCAAGCAGTTGGTCCCAAGCAACGTCGCACAACAAATCTTGCAGGCGCCGCCAAGTTGCGCCTCGGGTGGCGCATTCCAGAACGTCTTTGAGAGGTCTTGGGTTCGATGGACGCACTTCGTCAAGGCTGGTGACAATCACGTATTTCACAGGGACGCGCTCTTCGCAGCATTCGCTCGTGGTATGGCGTTTATCTGCCAGGACAACCAGGCCTACGTTGATCTACTCATACCCGTTCTACTCGATGGCGGAAGTGTTGTTGGACCAGAAAACATGTCGGCAATCTTTGTTCAAGTAAAGCGTCGTGAAAGGCCCATCGTATCCATTGACGTCGATAAGCATCCCCTCATCAACTTTTTCAAGGATGATGATAGAGCCTGTGATCATCCCTACATCACTCTCGTCATGGATTTAGGTTTACAAGACCTTCCCGAGCAACTCATCGATCCAAAGGTCAATTCCCGAAGCCTACTGGTAACAAGGCCCCCACGCCCTAGTGCTCACCCTAAATACTTTATTCATCTTGTTGGGTGCACTCACAAGACGTATTCGGTCATCCGTAAGGACGAGGAGGTTCAGTACAAGCAACTGCTGCATCTTAGCCAGCTCCTTCACGATCATTCACGCGAAGAGACAATCCCTTCGGTCTTGAGTCTGAAGCCACTCTTTCTATCGGGCGACAACTCTTATGGATGGGTCAAATCTGATACATTGGGGAGAAAATACACTCTTCCAGCTCAAAGGTGTATGGTTCGCGTTGACGAAGACGAAGATATGGTCGATGAAGATATGAAGGCGCCTCTGGACCAAGACAAAGATATGGAAGACCATGGACGTGATGGCAAGGAGGCTCTTTCGGACCAAGACGATGATGAATATGATGACGAGTCTATGTGATGAAGGTGTAGCCGGATGGATAGAATGAACAAGTAAGCTGCCTCGTATCGAAGATATTCCTTGGGACCTTTTTATTACAAAGTTTGTAATAGACCTGTGATCAGCCATTCTAGTTGTACCATGGACTCGGATGTTCCGAGGTCGAAGCACCTGTAACTTTCTCACACCATTCTGTTCTGTCACACCCAAATCAATGAGTTTTTGAATGGCGTTGTCCATCAGTACCAGTATTAGTTCCCGCTGCTCCGAGCAGCAACCTTGTCCGATTTACTGAGCACTGCACGGGAGCTTCTGACCGCAGTAATGGTACTCCATCTATCTATCTACATACAATACTGATTATGATCTTCGTGCAGGAAACATCACTGCTCCAAGCAAGACTCGGACAGCTGGAATGTCAGCGTCTCCATCTCTTACTCTGAGTGTGGGCTACAAAACTTCGTCTCGACTGGATCTGACAATCTCTACTTAGGAACGATTATTTGGTTCAAGTCATTTCTTACACTGTACGCGCTACCAGCTTGCACACGAATGATGTGGCAGGAGATGTACTTATTCGCTCCCGCTACTGCATTCGCATCTCATCATAGATGAGATGCAACCATCTGCTAGCGTGGGCTCTTCGGTGAGCATAACCCATGGACGTTACTTACTTGGTATGTATTCGGTATAACGATCTATGATTTGCTCACTGTATCTCCGTCATGGCGATGTTGTAGCACAAAACTACAATACAAGCCTCCGGGACCGCAGCCGTGATTCGTGAATGAATGTTTCTTTGGACGTGTCTTTGTCTTTTCGGTCGCTCTCTCAAGCCGAGGCGAGTCCTCACCGTGACTCGGCGACTGATGTATGTATAGGTGTTTCCTTGTTCAACTGTATTCAAGTTCAGGCACTGACGTAAGTATCTAGCATCTTCTAGCATCGGCACGGCAGTCCATAAGTTCGAGTTCATACATACGACCAACGCTCAGGGACAGACTCTACTAGGCAACCGGCTGTACTGTGTTGGAGCATGCCGCACAAATTATCATGTACCGATTCCGCTTTCGGGCCTGGCAGTTATCGCTTCGAATCAATACTGCTAGGTTTTCTATTGGTAGCTGGATGCCTCATCCCCGAGTAGTGAAATCCATGAACAAAAAGTGTTGACCTCTCTAATTTTAGAGACGACGTGCATCTATCTTACTAGTCCATCCCGAGTCCGTGCAATCGCTTATGGCAGTGTTGTAATGATGTAAAGTCCTGGGCCTTGTGCTCCGGTTTGTATTCTCGGAAAGTTCCAGTGCACCAAGTTTTTCATACAAAAAGGCCCTCTCCAACCTCCCAAGGAGCTTCATCCCCACTTCCGATAGGAGCCCCACCTCAGCTAATAAAAGATGAAGTCTATAACCCAGGTTTTGCTAGCTTTGACATTGATTATGATGTCGATCGTACTCGTCGCAGCTGGCCCTGAAGAAGCGAAGCGCGAACCGTACGTCTCGATTTTGCTTGTTTTTTTGACTTATTTTTTGACCGCAATCCATGGTAGCGAGGTCCTAGAAGGCCGTGTAGGTGGAGGAAGCGCTGGAGGCACTGCCGCAGCTTGGAAGAGGATGAAAAAAATTAGACAAGCGTAGAAATAGGTGCGGTACAGTGAGTGTTCGTCTTCTCGGCTCAAACTAATTCTAATACTAGCTCAATAGATACCAGAGCTGTATACGGTTCAATCGGTTTAACGGACTTGTTATGTTTTAAATGTTGATTAACGGGATCTAAAATCTGCTCCAAGTCTTGGTCTTCGTTGTACACCTGTGTTTGAGCCAGTGTTATTGAACAAAGGGTTTATGTGTTCTGCGCGGAGTGTTGTCAGAAAGCAAGTAATGCAATAGTCGTGCAATTAAGTTACATCAGTAATAGCGACACTTCCCATCCTCTCGAAACTGTCCGGGTCCGAAGCAGCTCGTTTTAAAAGCTCTTCCCTCTCCTCTCTCCCGGACCCTTCTAATTCCGCTGGCGTCGGCAGCTCCATCACTGTATCGATCCAAGCGATGCCCCAAGCACCGTTGCCTGTTTTTGTGCCGCCTAGCGTGCGGCGCTTCGTAGAAGAATCTGGAAGGAGCTCCAGCCTACTTCGAGTAGGCTGAGTATCGTCGCGGTCTAAAACAAACTGTAAGAATAGCCAACAAAGTAAAGCAAGAAAAAACCTACAGTAGACACTGCCGGTATGCGGCTCATATATTCCGAGAGGCAAACTCTCGTCTCCGAATGTTACTTTCCGTTTCTTCTGCTTCTGGGAGTTATCGGCAACGTCAGCACCCTCGTCTTCACCTTCCGCCCTCCCTTTGCCTTTTGTATCCCCATTCACGTGAACCCCGAAACCACTGTTTATATCCCACGTCGCGTTGGCCACATTCGCAATTCCCTCAGGTCCTACACCTCCAGCAGCCTTAACATTGTCCCCCCGCCAGCGTTTCCACTCTTGTCCTGCGTCCAAAACTCTCGTTGCCATCATCCACATCCAATTCTCCTCTGTTACACCGTCCCTGCTCAAAAGACTTTTCCGAACCGCGTTTAATGGGCCGTCGCTAAACGGACCCCAGCCACTTGCTCCAAAGATGGTCGTGGGGCCGCCTGCGCGATAGATCCCGCCTCCACCACCTCTGTCCCCGCCCCGTTCGCCTGCGCCTCCACCGGCAGCTTGGGAAGACCTGTCTGCGTTGGCGGCATTACTAGAGTCATTGGTGGCACTGGCGTTGGGATCTGCAAGGTCACCGACAGGATCGCCTGCTTTAAGGCCAAGCTCAGAGATTTCTGCGAGAACTTTTTCTTCGTAGTAGTCGTCTGTCACCCATCTTCCATCTTGCCGTCAGTTAGCGTTGTTATTTCGAGGGAATACAGTTCAAAGGGGTGGCTCACCTATAACCATTTTGCTTCCGTGTAACTTGAATGCACTCCGAGCCGTGATGAGAGTGACACTTCGTGTTCTAAGGTGTGACCCAAGCTTGCCTTCACTAATGAGATAATCTTTCTCTGGCTGTGTAGCATTGAGTTTGAACGCCAGAGGATTGCGTCGGAAGTAGTACAATGAATCTCGGAAACCTGAAGTGCGTGCGGCTTCAATTGCGAGCATATATTGTCGTTCTGGGTGCCTGTTGGGCAGCGCAAACGTTTGAGCCTTGAATTTTCGTCCTTAAAAGTCGTCTCAAACTCAGGAAACGAGAAGAAACAAAGCAGTGGACATACCTCCAAGCAAGTTGCCCCACTTATCGATCTTTTCGTCTCCCTTAGGATCATCGTCCGTGATGAACTCGTCGCCGTCAATAACATACACCTTCCCTTGGATCTTCCTGAATGGCCTTCCACCTCCAACGGGTGCTCTCTTTGCTTCTCCATCTTCTTCGCTCCTTAAGTTCATATCATCCGTATCCGGAACTTCCCCCTCTTCACCCTCCTCATCTGCCTCCGTTTCTTCGCCTTCTCCTTCACGTTTAGGTAGCCGAATAGTCAAAGAGCCGGCTCCCCGCCCGCGGCCACGGCCACGGCCTCTTCCTCTCCCTCGACCACGTCCCCTTGGGGTACTTGACCCCGGAGTGCTAGGGATAGATCCACTCGCAGCGAGAGCTTGGGCTGCACGACCACTTCCCCTCGGACGACCTCGACCTCGTTTTATTGGAAATGCGGGTGCAGCTGGTGCATTTTCCACCTCGTCAACAGCCATACTACCCTCTCCTTCCGCGTCACCATGGTCAGATGTAGTTCTGTCCTGTTCGGCTTTGTTATCATCATCCGTCTCTGTTTCCGGTTCAGGATCCACAGATGCAGAAGGCGCGGGTGAAGGTGAATTTTTGGCTGCGGCAGGGACTCGGAGAAGAAGCTTTGTTGGGCCTGGTTTTGACATGACTTAGAGAGAAATAGAGTAGAGTAAAGTCGATGATGACGGAGCTTTGAATTACAGTCTAGCTGACATGAAACTTGAATGGATAGTACAATTTGAATACAGAGATCGCGGCGTGTTAAGTTCTCTTCAACGCGTCTGTCACACTGCCAACAGTAATGGTCACAGCCTGTCACAGCAGGTCACAGTTCTGTCACAGCCGCGGCACTTGCTTCCTTGCTCAATCCTTGCTACTGAATCTGACATCTCGTGAATTAAAGCTCTACCTTGTGTGAAGCTCAAGACTTGACGATGTACTCCGGATGCACTCCGGACTCGGCTAGGGCTTCCACTTTACTAAAAGTGAGAAGTGTGGCGACTTCATTTACAACTGTTGGCAAAGTCATTCGTATTCTTGTACTTGGTCATCAAACCTTCGCGGCCAACGTATTCACACCCTATGGGTCGGACTGAAGAGGAGATGGGAAAACTGCAGGACTTGGGGTTAGATGCACTGCTCGATCTGCATGATTACTGAGTCGATAGATGTGCTTAATGTTTTCGTAACGAGAAAGCGGAAGCAAGTGCTCGCAGTTCACGGGAAGAAGGGAGGTATCCTGTATTATTGTAAGCCAAAAACCCGAAGGAAAGTAGTGTAGCTGGTAGAAATGGAAGTAGTGCATATGACCACTGAAGATGGTGATACACGTACAGACATGCAAGAAATACAACAATTAGCCCAAAGAATAGATCAAATACAGTTCATGATAG
>RCHF01000169.1:0-87371 GCA_003987895.1 Neonothopanus nambi
ACCCCTTTTTAGACATATAGATCCCGTTCCTAGGTCTCACTATCCGTGCCGACTATCCGATTCCAATTCTATAGCTCTAGCAACTATTTCCAATACTCAACACATGTAGACCACGAGTACGAGAGGCCATGCGCATGTACCGGTAGTTAGGACCACCATTACTATGATTAGATCCCATTACCATATATATTCTCACTTACATTGTAGTATATAAAGCATAGACATTCATGTACAAGACTTATCTGCGAAATAAACGTTTCTTCTCATGTTTCTATCTCGTCTCTAGCTCTCTGTTTCATTTCGATCTCATCTCTTTGCTCGCTACTCTTTTCTATCGACATCGATCCCAATATACTAACGTACGCGTCCCCGATCCCAAGTATCGAGTCCGCATACGTTAGATCTCGTAGGAAACCTGTGAACTCAGGTCTTCGTTCGTCAAAGTACTGCCTAGCGGTCCTTTCTCGACGTTAAAACGGTATATTTTATTATTTCAACGCTACTGACAGTTTCTATCTAGTTATCCAGCCAGTACGAGATCGTCGAGGCCTAACATTGTCCCTTGTAACTGCACTGGCAAATTCCAGCCTGCTGATGTTGGGCTCCAGCATCCACTCAAGCACATGCTGAAGCAATCCTTGTTTGAATGGATGGCATAGACTCATCAACAGCAAATTGCTGCTGGTGCTGCACCAGCAGATATAAAAATAACGACATCACTTCCCAAACTCCGTAATGCATCGGTTGCAGGCCTGGTAAAGGCATATGACTTCATGACTGGTCCAGACAGACGTGATTTAATCAGAAAGGTTAGTCAACGATTATCATTAAGTTCAAGTTCTTAGCTAAGTAATCATCTTTACTAGTCCTGGGCAAATTGCAAGGCAAACAACTACGACCTCTCCGAAGACTGTCTCACCAGTAAAAAGTCCCAAGCTGATTTGGTCAAGTATTTGAAGACTGACCGTACACTTCATGATGAAATTGAAGCACGATGTGGGGAAGTTCTTGGTGAGGATCAGCAGGCTGAAGAGCAAGATTTCGAAGACGATTGCGATATTCCACTTCAGGAAGTCATTGCCGAGACTCTGCAAACACGCCCAGAAGTCTCAGGTGGTCCAATCTCAACTGAGAATGGCTTGATGTCTGGTTGCGAAGAGGAAAATGTATGGGCATATGATGACAATGGTGAAATGTGGTCAAAGACAGGGAACTTACCTACTGGAGGGGATGCAGAGGATGTGGAGTAGTGTAATCGTAGAGAATTTGCTGTTTCGAGCCCTTATTTTTGAAATTTAAAGGTATCATATGTCACGGTATTCAAGAAAGAAACCAGGCCTCCGTTATCCGTTATGTCACGGTATTTTGGTAACGAAACAGACCCTCCGTTACCCGTAACGTTTCACCCATTCACTCCACTACAGTATGGAAAATTGCACACAGTGTAACCTTTACAAATTGGAGATTTTGGGCTCCTACCAGTGAGACAAGATTGAGCTCCCTTAATCATGCAGCTGTAAACAGCCATGTATACCCTAACCTTATTCCAACTTACTAACAAGATTGAAATGAAGAAATCAGGTATGAGATCATTACAAATGGTATATACAAAATGTAAGTGAATGATAGTCAGATAGAGTGCAGGACAAATTGTTGGACTCGCACTGATGAAAGAACATTACATGATGACACAACATGAGTTTTGCTGTCAAGGGGACACATTGATGAGCTTGCTAGTCCCAAAGTATGATGAATTGGAACAACGCACCTTCTTTGCTGTCTTGTAGAACATCTTGCTTTGTGCTGATAGTGCATTCGATCGATCTACAAGGTTGTCGAGCTTTTCGCCACGCTGGAGCACAGATTCAATTGTCTTGTGCTGAAATAAAGGTCAGCAGAAGACTTAAGAACGCAATAGCGCAAAATTTTCTGCAAAGGAAATGATATTCACCAACACAATTTTTGTCTCGTCCAGTTCCTGCTGCACTCTCATAATAGTATCAGCCTGACTCGGATCCTGATATTTCTGGACGTATGTTTGTATCTCGGGGAACGAGATAGATGCAGGATTAGAGAATGAGGATTGGGGAACCTTAGTAATGAATTCGTCGAGAAGTTTGGTGAGGAGAGAGAATGCAGGTCGGACAGGGTACTCCGAATCAGTTATGATCACAGCTGACAAGACGAAGTCAGTGCGAGTAACGGCAACAGAGACGAGAAATACTCACCAGCGAGTTGCTCAGCACCACCGCGATTATAGACATGAGCAATGTAATTATTCTCCTGTACACTCTGTCTCTGGCCTTGGGGTGTCCTCTCGGCGACTGTGCGAGAGAAGAAGGACATGAACTCTCCTACGGCGCCCTTCTGGTAAAAGGAGAACTGGGAAAGATCTGAAGCTGAAGCCAGAGAGGTGCTAGCAACAGAAGGAGGGGCGAGGAGAACAGAGATGTTGTAGATCTTCATGGTGAAACTGGTGAAAGCGAGTGAACGGGTGTGACAGTCACACTCAACATCGTTTAGTCTACAACCTTGACGATGTCCAAGGCTGCCCTCGACTCTGACCTTTACGGTGGTACCCATTTATCTCTTCATTTTTCCTATTCATTCTCTCACAAACATTCTAGATATTTATGGTGATGACGACAACGACTTTGGCTTCACTGACCCAACCGTGCCAGAGGAGGTCTCTGCTCCTGATTCACCCAAGCAAGCTGAAGAACCCTCTTCTCAGCAGTCCCAGCCGCCATCTTCTTCAAGCTCAAAAACTGACCTTCCTTCTTCATTACCAGCGAAACCGACTGCGAACTCCTCTCAGTCTGTTACACCGTCCCTGTCGTACTCCGCCCAAATCGCTCAGCAGTTTTCCGCGTATCAGCAGACACCGAGTCAGGAGCGCCAGCAGCGGCATCCTTCTTTCCAATCACAGGCACAAGCTGCACTCAAGACTTCACCTATCGCCATTGTCGATTCGTCAGCGACTGATTCGGATACGGTATTTGGAAAGAAACCGTCAGAAATGCATGATGCTGGGTGAGTTGCTTTCCTCCACTTGTAGATTTCGTCTCCTTTTGCCGCGCGCACATTCCCGAGCAGAGCAGGCACTACTCTACCGCGTTCTGTCAGGAACTTTACCGCAGAACTTTCTTCACTGCAGTATCTTCCATCTACGAACTACATACCTTTCTTCGCGATGACGATGATAGTTGCTCTCTTCTTTTCTCCTCTTGTGCTATACACTGGGTACTAATTCGCATATCATTGTTATTCACCGTCTACTCTCTCACCTGTCTGTGGGCAACTGCTTATTGGACGTACTACTTCGCTCTCACTCGCACTACTTCATGTATCCACGACTATCAAACGGCATTGGTTCATTTCGCTACTTCTAGCAAACTCTTTATCGGCGGTCTCAATTGGGACACAACAGATGGTATACTGCCCTTTGCATGTCATCTATTCTACCTACTGCTAATCTCTATTTGACCTCATTTGTCCCACACGCACTGAACAAACGAGCAGAAGGTCTAAGAGATTACTTCTCGCAATTCGGAAAGGTATATATATGTTCTACAGACTTCTCATTTTTTCAACGTCCACACTCTTTAAGGTGGATGCGTGCACTATCATGCGGGATCCTTCCGGTACATCAAGAGGATTCGCGTTCTTGACTTTCGAAGACCCAAATGCGGTGAGCGCTGTCACTTCACGCGAGCACTTTTTGGATGGCAAAGCGGTACGTTCACCGTCTATATCTTACGATCAAAGGTTTGAAGGAACTACCATTTCCCTTTCAGATCGACCCCAAACGAGCTATCCCGCGTGAAGAACATCTAAGAAATACGCGCTATTTTGTCGGCGGTTTGGCCCCGTCAACTACTTCGGAATCTATGAAAGCATTTTTCGCTACATATGGTAAAGTTGTTGATGCCACTGTCATGTTGGATAGAGAATCTGGGCGTTCGAAGGGTTTTGGATTTGTGACGTTTGAGGATGCTACAAATACCGACCAGCTAGTGGGCAAAAATCTCGTGCTTGACGATAAACAGGTGTGTGATTTAGCCTCCCGAGGTCCCGTAAATTCTGACACATCTCAACAGATTGAAGTGAAAACGGCTCAGCCTCGCAGTCAACGCGATCAGGCTCGGAGTTCTAACGCTAATAATGGACCTAATGCCCAATCAAATACTCGCGACTCGTTTGACAACAGCTTGCAGCAAACCAGTATTCCATTCATGCCTCAAACCCCGAACCCCATGTCCATGATGCTCCAGCAACGGCCAGTGGGTCAAATGCCCATGATGGGAACTGGAATGCCCATGATGAACATGAACCCGATGGCAATTATGGGCATGGGCATGAATGGCTTCAATCCTATGACAGCAGGGGTGAACATGATGGGCGGCGGGATGAATAGCATGAATATGATGAACGGGATGAACGGGATGAACGTAATGGGGAACGCAGGTGCGATGCGGCTTGGAATGGGACCTATAGGTGGCAACCCTGGAATGAATGCGTCCGCGATGGGTAATGTTGGGATGGTTATGCGACCTGGAGTCAATGGCATGGCAGCTGGTATGATGGGACCAGTGTATGGAAGGATGGCAGGAAATGCGGGGCCAGGTCCGCTGCGCATGAATAATCGTGGGCAGCACAACTTCCATCCTTATGCACGGTAGCACGCAAGTTGGTTAATTTGCACTGTACGACTTCTTCCGATGTTCACGCCGACAACAGTTAGCAGAAAATATTATTACTATACTATAGCCCTATATATTGTTCATAATCTATATGTTACGGTATTCGAATGCAGGACTACCAGGCTCTGAGCTGTCGATGATACTTTTGGTATAACCAGGCTCTCCTTCTTTAGCATGAGCATCGTCTACCGAGATTATCTCTACATCAACCAAGTTCAAAGTCTTCTTCAGATAAGGCGAGATCTCTGTCAAGACAGCGCTTTCAGAGAACGGCAGAGCACGACGGAAAGCAGCTTCTGCGCCGAATTGAGCCATTCGTTTCTGACACGGCACTGTCAACGACGAAAACATGACGACAAAAAGAACTCACCTTGAAGACTTGTATGAAAGGCATTGCAAGTTTATTCTTGATCAAACCACTCTCAGTCAACAACGCCCGAACCTTAGCATCATCAACCTTGTCAGTTGCCTCTGAATATGATTCCTTAACGGCCTGGACACATGCATCCTGCCAGTCTGGGAAACATGTCGCGACGTAGATACGAACACTCTTCGGCTTCTTGGGATCGAAAGTGGGAGGCGCGCCCTTGCCTTTGCCTTTACTCTTGTTCAGCATCTTCAGCAGAGCAGTCTCTGCGTCACGAATCATCTTGGTTGTCCCACGCATATACTGGCCGGCCTCGATTATGGATCGATCCACTGATTTGTCAGGCGTTGGCCAGCGAGCTAGTTGTATCGATGTAGGAGAACTCAAGATATCGGAGTAGATGTGTTCAGCAAAATGGGGAGCGATGGGTGCGGCCAGCAACGCTGAAATCTTGATCCAATCCAGAACAAGCTCCGAGTGCATGCCAACCTCAGACGTAACTTCACGGTACCAGTCACGAGCGCTCTGCAACTCGTAGAAACCGTATTTGAGAGCGTCTTTGAAATTCAGTCTGCAGAAGGATCGACTTCAGCTATTTCTGAACCCAGAAGTGACCTACTTACGCATCATAATGGCTTTGTGTGATATTAATCAACTCGTTGATCTCTTGCTCGAACACCTCATCGTGGTAATTGCGAGGCCCGCGCCGCATATTAGCCTCATCTTTCACCATTTCCTTTCCGAAGCTCAATACAGTGTTACTGGGGCTGCAACGGAGTAAACTTACCTCGCACCAGGCTAGCAAAGTATGCACACGCAAAATGTTGGCATTACCATTCTTCTCGTCAAAGTTGGCATCTTCAACACTATCCCCAGCATCCGCCAATGCCAGGCGAGTCGCATCGGCACCGAACTTCTTTACCGCATCCCGCAAAGTCAAAAAGTTACCCGTACTTTTGGACATCTTCGCTCCGTTCAGCATCAAATGACCATTGGTACGCATGCTGAGTGGCCATTTGTCCGGAGGAAATATAGCGACGTGGTTGTAGAGGGCAAACGTCAAATGGTTGTTGATCAAGTCTTTCCCGGAGGAGCGAATGTCAAAGGGGTAGAAGTAGTTGAATTCATGCTTCAAAGCATCAGCTTTCTCTTTGGATAAGGGCGCGGGCGATGGCCAGGGTCCATCGCAAAACACGTACTCCCAAACCTCATCAGTCATCTGATCAGGGGTAATGCCCAGAGGCCCTGGCTTGGACCCATCAATACTGTTCTCTATTTGACGCAAGATCAGCACCTGCAATTATTACCCTGGAAGTTGGTCTTACCGTGTAGCAACTGTGCAACAGTATAATACGCCATGTAGATTGTAGAGTCACTCAATGACTCGATTAAGAATTGAGGATCCCAAGGCATATCAGAGCCTAATCCGTAGGTTCGTGCGCAAGCCCACTTGTTCAGCCAGGCCAGAGTCTTCCCAAAGGCATTTCGAGTCTCGGGACCATAGAGCTCCATTGAAGCCAGGTGTCTAGGATCAAAAGAAATCAGTCAAAACGGAACGAAAAAGCGCGTACAAGACTTATCCGTACTTCTCAACCTGAGCCCTCCACACTGGCTCGCCATAATCCAGATACCATTGATCCATCAATGCAACGACACACTCGTCTGCACTACGAGAGATTACCAAGCCTTCTGGCTCAGCGTATGCAAACGCCAGCCCAGCCTTAATCATACTCTCACGGACTTTAGGCTTTGCATCCTGCACTGATTGACCCTTGAACTCGCCGACCAACATGGTGCCGTTATAGAAGCCCTCCTTGTAGGCAATTTCTTTAGCCTCTGCTAACTGTTTGATATCTTTTTGAGACTGGATCTTCAGCTGCTTGACGACAGCTGGCGCTATCAGATCACCGTATGTGGGAGTAGATATCACTGGTACGGGATCAATGGCAGCCCACGAAGGATCGATCTTGTAGAACTCGGCCTTCTTGCGTAAATCGGTCAAAGTCTGAAAGTCATCTGGAGAGTCGGACGGAACGGAAGTCACAACACCGGTACCCTGCAGATAAAGATATTCCATGACCCGATTATAATGCTGAACACAGTGGACCGCACCTTTGTTGGTAAAACATTGTCCATTGGCAGAACATAAACTTCGGGATTGATAGAAAACGGGGCTTTGATCTTGGTACCAACAATCTTCGAGCCATCGATTTCGAGTAATTGATCAATTGCACCCCGCGGTTCTGTAATCCCCTGGAAAGCCATGTTGCGGGCTGCTCGGTACGTACACAGATAGGCCTCTGTATCATTGATAGCAAAAACTCCATACTTAATGGCAGTTCCTACAAAGCAATTCGTTTGGCCGTACCTAAAGCATGTATTCAGAGTGGGATAGAATGATAAAGTCATAAAGCAAACTAACATAGTCTCCGGACGTAAAGTTGCGGCAACCAAGAAAACCTTCCTCCCTCCAATTTTTCCCTCGATGACTTCCTTAGCAGCGGGACTCCACTCGACCACCTCGGACTTGATAGCAGTGTATTCCTGGGGACCAACACCCTCGCCATCTTGACGATCGTGGTCCATACACGGCTGACCGTCTTTCGGACTATAGATTGTATACCGCTCTCCAAACTTGATCTTACCCAAATTATACAGCTTGTTGACTTGCCAGCGGACAAAGGCATCATAGTAAGGATTGGCTTTGGTGGTAAGAAATCTTCGTCGCCAGTCAATGCGGGTTCCTAAAGACTTGTTGTCGGCCTGGAAGTAGATGAGGTCTGAATCTGGTCGAGAAAAGAGTAGAAAGGCACTTACGATAGCAATGGGAGGAAAGTAAACTAGCCAGTGCAGAGGGTCGGCGAACTTTTTGATTTCTGACTTGGGAACGCCAATGGACTCCATGATTTGGAACTGGTATGTGTGCCCTGTAGATTTTGCAGCCAACTTTCCCTTCTTCGCCTTCGATTTGTCGATATTAGCTGCGTCGGCGGCTTCTGCCGCAGCCTTCTCCTCTGCCTCTGCCCGCTGTTGCATTTCTGCTTGGACACGCTCATAATTTTCAAAATCGGGGCCGAACATTTCCATCTCACGTATGATTTTGTCTGCAGAGGCCTAACAGACCTCCTCATCAGATACCAAAGATATGCTATCGATAATTGCGCACCTTGATAGGCATACCCGTAACATGGAATCCATGGGGAAACAGGACTCGCTTTCCAAGCATGCGCTGGTATCCTGCAGCAAACTCGATCTTGGAGATGGTAAAGGCATGACCTAAATGCAAGCTGCCGTTCATATATGGGTAGGGAAAGTTGCCGAACCATTTCGGAAACTTCTCCCTGATTTCTGCTTTGGATAGGCCTTCAACGTCGGAAGGAGAAGGTGCGTTGACCTCGAAAAGGTGTTCAGCGTCCCATCGCTCCTGATATTTCTTTTCAAGGGCTATCAGGTGGTCGCGCTTCCCCGTCTACGATTTCGTTTAATATAATGCCAATTGGGAGAAAGAGGTAATGACACACCTGAGCTAGTTCTATGGTCTGTGACATGGCAGAAGAAAAAAAACGAAAAGAAACTAATGTACAATGAGTTGAAAGATTTCTGAGACGGTTAAAAACCGAAATTTTGAGAAATATTCCTGGAAATCGATGAGCAGCTGCTCAGCTGGTCGAGTCAAAAATTATTTGACTGCTGCCACGTGACTCAAACGAGCCTCCTCGATCCGATCCGAGATAGCCGAGCTGCTGACAAATCAAACCGCTCTTCGAGCAAAAAAGGCTGTATCTCGCGTTGTGGATTGAAAGATGTCCTTCATTGTCATCGACGACGACGGTGACGCCAACTTTAGCCATGTCCAACTCTCAATCTAGTTCATCCTTAGTAGGCTCCGTTTTTGAGCGGAATACTTCTAAAGCAGCAGTTCCACCAACTTTTTCGGCGAGCAAAACTGGGTTCCCAACAGTACAGCATCGATCCTTAGGCAAGGGAAGAAGTGCTTTTTCAAAGAGCAGGGAGGCGCAGAAGAAGCATTCGAATGAGATCCTGACGAGATCTCAACAAGCCCCACCTATCGTGCCCTCTAATACATCGGTCCAGTCTCCAGAAGATGATTGGCGCGCCCAGATGAGCAGAGAAAACGAGCTGCGAGTTCAAAGTATGACCAAAGAAGAAAGAGAACGAGAGAAACAAGAAATTTTTGAAAGATTTGGGGCTGGAGTCGGAGAGATTTTGAGGAGAGCCCGAGAAGCCAGAGAGAGGAAGGAAAAGGCTTCAATTAGTTTAGAGGAAGGTTTGTCTTGCTCCTCATCGCATCTGCCGTCTTGTAGCTAGAACTCTCTATAGTTCCGGTTACCTCTGAGCCTGTTGAACGTCATTCAAGCTCGCCGACAGGTCAGCAGCGTCCTCTCAATACCCTATATACTTCTTCACCAAACATTTCATTTCTAGGATCTCCACCCCCATCATCTCTTTCTACAGCTAGTACGCGCCCTAACAGTCCTAGCCGTGCCTCCCGCAAACTACGCTTCGCCGAACTAACTGCCGACAATGTCCATGTTTATGAATCTGCACCTCCGTCCCCTCGTAGAAAAATCCTAGCACTACCACCACCTGATGATAACGCCTCTGACGCCATTTCTCTGGGCACGTACAAAGGCAGCTCCATTCCGCGCAATAAAGTCAATGATGAGAAGTTAGACAGCGTTCCTAGGAGGGAAGAAACAGAAAATACTGCTATGGCGGAGGCAGATAAGGCTGACCTTGATGAAGGCACGCCGGAGTTCATTCGAAGGCGGTATTTCCCTGATGCACCCCTCGACAATCCAGATCTAGCTTGGATGCTAAATCCATCTCCTTCGTCTGTCCCCACCTCACTGGACCTACGGTTTGATCTAAATGGCTTGCCTATCCCTGCTTCTAAATCATTGTCTTTACCTGCACATCTCGGCCTGCACCACCATGCAGAGGGTACCCATGCAGGCTATACGCTAGATGATATCTTTTTACTCAGTAGATCGAGCGTCAAAGCACAGAGGGCGGCTATGTTAACGCTATTGAAAGGTCTTGCGAAATGGTGGAAACACGATGCTGCGCAGTCGTCAGATGAAGAAATTTGTGCTGCTGTCGAACAAATGCGCCAAAGTTCTCCAGAGTCACCCCCTCTTTTGAAGCGTATTCTTTTTGTAGGGCTGGAGGCTTTGCCTGAGCGAGGTGTTGTTGGGGTTAGAGCTATGGAGGTTGTTTGGGAGTGTCTTGTTGGCAAAGCCGAACTAGAGGACGACTTCGAGTTCATTTATCTTGGAGGCATAGAGCGAGCTGAAACTCTGTCTGATACCAGCTTCCTATATGAGCTACCTTGGACCGATGTCATGCCCCAGTTCATCAGGATCCTCTCCTCACCTCCTGACGATGTCACTGACACTACGTCCGTGCCAGGAACGCCAACCCAGCACTTGGTCCTCTCTGTCCTTCATCATCTCGCAAAATATTCAAATTCAATGGCGGACCAAGCATGTTCTAGCAATGCTTCTGGACTCGGGTTGGTGATAACTGTAATCAAAACTTTTATTTATACGCCAAACGCCATCGCTGGCGTGCATTCAACTCCGAACTCCCATGCAATTCGACTTTTGACTACTCTAGCGATGGCTTCAAGGACCAATGCGAAGATCCTGTGCGAGTACGGTGACATGTTTCTACGATTTGTGGTTACAGCGCTATCAGCCCTCCAGGGCAGCGATTTGTCTCCCGCGTTGTACAGCCAAATTCAAAGTGCCCTCGTGGAAACGCTATACCTCTATGCAAGTCTTGCGCGATATGGCATGTACGCTCATATTGCCACCGATGCACAAGAAGTTTGGTGGAAGCTCGGTGACTACGTGGAATCACTAGCCAATGCTGCATCTGCACCCGAAACAATAGTCTGTTCACGAGAGAACTCGCGTCTGATTGCTGCCTGGGCAAATCTTCTCGAGGCTTGGATTATCTGTGCCACGGATCCACATCAAATGACACCTCCCCACGATTTCTTGTGGAGTCAGGTCGTAGGGTGGGAGTGGGGGAAGCGATTGCTAGCTCTTGCTGAGAAGCTCGCCCAAAACAATCAAGATGTGCCGGAGGAGCGAGATGACTCGCCTTGGACACGAAATTCCAGGCATGCGAAGACCGCCGTTTGGAGGGCTTTGGCGGCGTGGTTGGAGGGTGCCAAGATTAATGGAATTAGAGGTGGGGAGCAAGAGCGGAATGCTTGTGCAGAGGTTCTGCAAAAACTCTTCGGTCAGGAGGACAGGCAGGAAGGGTTTACAATTGAACAAGTGACAGAGACTCTGAAGGAAGGTCTCAGTAATCTGACTGAGGGAGAGTGCACTCAGGCTGATAATGCTCGCACCTGCTCACGCGTGCGGCACTTGTCGCATCAGAGTTATGTCTTGATGTCAGCCCTGCGCCTATGGTTGGCCTGCTGCCCGCCATCTTCAGCCGGCCCGATGACTTCACCTCCTTTTGAGTTGCCTTTTGCTCGTATTTCAGAGGTCTGCGCCCGATTGACCGGACACTCTGTGTGGTCGCTCCTTTCGTCGTTCACAGCCGACAAGTCTATCTCCGAAAATTTACCATATATCCGCCTGTTGTGCCGACCCTTCTCTTCGCTTTTGGTATTCTATCTGCAGCTTTGTCATAAGTTACCTGAGGCTTCAGAGGACCTTTGGCTTGCCCAGGCGTTTTCTATTATACTCACTCTACAGTGTGGGGATGAGGAGAACGCCTTGATGATCCTCAAGCAGATTCTCGCAATGATCACATCAGATTGGGCGGGTTCGCGAGGGTTCAATATCGCTGCTGTATGGCAGAAGGATGGGATGGAAGTTATACGACCCTTCTTGTCGTATGATATAAGTCCTGACTCTGAATCCTATATTAGTCCTTTATGCCCGTCTCCGAGGTCTTTATCCATGTCAACATCGCTACGACTTCCATCTCGTGCTATCGCGTCCAAGAGAGGTTGGAAGCCTTCGGGATTACCACTGAGGAAAGGCTGGGCGCTGTCTCCCGTAGATCACGTTCTTCGTTCTGGCAGTGAGCACTCTCTATTTTCCCAGAAGGGGTTGCTTCCGTCAGAGTGGGATGCCACTGAGACGGAGATCGTTCGTTCCTCGTTGCTATTTACTCTGGTCGGGAGGGAGGTGGTTCACAGGTTTGCGGGTAATATGCTCCGCGTTCTGATGACTCGGGAGGAGACGATCTTTGGATGTATGAAGGTCTTCATGCTTGAGCACGGGCAGGATCAAAACGAAATCGCACAGGAGGTTTTCAGAGACAATATCGTCAACAAGCTGATGGAAGACTTGATTAATCCATATACAGTCGCGCTCTCTCATTCGAGCTCTCAAGCTGACCCTTCAACGACAGGCAACGAATTAGAACAGATCGCAGCGGAATTCTTGGGCTCGTCAACACCATTCTATCAGTTCTATACCGATTTCGTTGCATTATACGATGCCATCTCGTTCTCGAACCCTCTTTTCTCTCGCCTGCTTTTTCCACCTACCTCAATGCGCTATCCCGTTGACTATCGAAAACACCTTTGGAATGACTTCTCCCATGTTGTGAAAGGTATCCAGATCCCTATCGACCAAGTAATTTCTTCCGATATCAGAGAGTATCTCTGGCCCGTAGAAGACGACCCGCAAATGATTGGAGCCTACCTGCGTGTGCTGATCAAGCACGGTTCGTCCTTGAGCGGTTTCGTACGTTTGGTGGCCATACACCACGTTGCGTGCAATATCTGGCAGGACTTACTTCTGGAGGACAAGGACGAACCCCCTCCCGGCGCAGAGGACAGAGCGAGCAGATTGCTAAAAGCTGTGGTGGGCCAAGGTGGTACGGATGTTGTGCGAGAAGTTACGAGATATCGGCAGGCGAAAAAATCACTCTCTTTACCCCCGGCCTGTTTTAGTGAGATACGAGGGTTCAAGGAGGAGCGTGTAAGATCAGTTCGACGTTGGGGAGGTGAAGGAATGTTACAGAGGATAGAGCTATTGTTCAATGAATAATCACATATTGTAAATGCACAGTATATAATGTAAAATGTATCAGAGAATTTGAATGATACACGATACACCAGGCTTCTTTTGCCCTCACGATTTATAAACAGTCCGATTCAAAGACAAAGCTAAGATTACTCGAGTGTGACGTGACCAGCTCTTTCCAGAGTCACGGAAGACATGAGCATGATATAACAGACAGATATAGGTATCGAAAGCAACTATAGTGAGACATACACACAAGACATACACTCAATAGAAAAACAATAAGCTTAAAAAGGACATAACAAGAAAAAAAAATGCAACTACGAGATCAACAACACATTAAGATCATTAAACAATATGCTGGAAAGAATCATTAATCAACCTCCTCAGAATCCACCATGGTATCTTCTGGCAGAAGGGGTCTCCGCGAATGAGGCACAGCAACCCCTTGAGAACTGGACGGAGAACTGCTAGCAAGGCTGAGATGAATCGCTTCCGCAAATGCGAAAGCCACGCCAACACTCGCAGTAAGAATTCTCCACCTGAATCCTAGCACATCATACCCGTCAATGGTAGAGCTCACTCCGTAAGCTAACGAGAGTGGAGGACGGGCAGGATAAGGATACGCAACTTGCGCTGCAAGTCGTATGATAGAGGCGGTTAAGGGGTCAAACGAAATCGCCGATTTGACTTGAGCGTCCTGATGTTCCGGCCCAGACTCCGAAGCAATTCCATCGTCCGAAGCGCGAACAAGCTCGCGAGACGCGGCCGGGGATTCGGTCGATACGGCTGAAGTAGGCTGTTTAAAGCTCACAAGAATTCCAGCCACAACCGGAATCAAGACGGTTGGGATGAGCCAGTGCATTAGCACAGTCCAGAAGAAACTAGACTGGAAAGTAAACAGCGGAGGATAGGGGATGACAACTGAGGCGGCAAGGCCCCATCCTTGTGGTGACGGAACAACAGAAGGCTCGGCAGAAAAAGAGGACGAAGGCGTGTCCGGAGAGGCAGTTGAAAAGGTTGTTAAGGGTATGTGGAGATACCGCCACGGAATAATCATATAGAGGATGTAGAGCAGCTCCGATGCAGCTGTTATAGTCGAGATTGTACGCGAATTTGATAAAAACTAGAGAGAAAGAGTCAAACGCAATGAAGATTTACTGAGCAGAATTTGGCTTACAGCACGGGAGGTGAGTAGCATTGAATTACTTTTGCGTAATATAGCTTGCTCTCGGCGTCTCATAGCACCAACTATGGAACCCATGCGTGGGCGAGGAATATGTTCGATAATGCTCCTTTCAAGCACGCTCCTTTCCAGTGCAGTGCTCATCGCAGGACTAGGAGGTAAGGGAGGTAGGCTGCTCGGGGTGCTGGTCAATACAAGCCCAGAGCGGGTGACTCTACGGGTCGGTGAACGGGGAGATCGATCGGGTGACAAAGGATTCTTGAGCAGGGTAGAGACATCGGAGAGGTCTTTGGCAGGGGTAGATTCAAACACGGGTTCTAGGGCAATAACACGTCGTGTGCCCTTGGATTCGGAAGATTTACCAGAGGATCGTTTACTGTAGATATTCCTTTAGTACTGATGAACTGAGGGAAGCGATATGTATTTACCTAGGAGGGGGTGCACTTTCTTGCGGTTGAGCACTCCTTCGTCTTCTACCACCGTAAAGACCAGCAAAGCGTTCGTCGTCTTCAAGTTCAGACTGGTTATGGTCTAGATGTTTCTTGATACGAATTTGAAGCTCGTCTTTAGTACCATGGTCAGCAATGTAGAGAGCCGAGGCAATCTCCTGCAACTCTGATTTCTTCTTCGATTGCAATGAACCCGTATATGTAGGGGCCATGAGCGCGCAACGAGGATGATGAGAGTAAACGAACAAGAACGTTATTAAGTTTTGATTTGTTTACGCGTTGTATTGCAATCACGTGCTGAGCTAACTTTCCCAGGCACAGCCATCACATGGAAAGAACAGAAGCCATCAATTCTCGGTGGTCGTCGTCGTCGTCGCTGGTTGTTAACAGTCTTTCATCCTACTCCGTCCTCTGGCAGGCTTTTTTCTCTCTTTACTTTCATTTCTCTCCTTTAACATCTTCAGAATGATCGCTGCTCTCAGTCTTCTTTTCTTACTTGCTAGCCAAGGTTTGAATCATTTCTCTTCGTTCGGGAATACATTCTTGATTTTCTTTCGTTCTATGTAGTTGCTGCCTTTGAGTTCAATGTCACCCTGGGCTCTCAGACCTTGTTCGCCTCCCAGATTTTGCCAGATATCTCCAGTAACAGCATCCTCAATCCACCAGTAAGTAGCCACAACAAAATTAAGATCATCAGACTAACGTTATCTTAGTGCGGGCAACTATGCACCACCGCCAACAACACCCTTTCGGCTTGTAACAACGATGCTACCTGTCTTTGCGACAACAGTACCGTATCCCAGCTCTTGTCCTGCGAGCAATGCATGTACGCGGCTCTCATCAGTGCCAACAAGCCCCTTCCGGATGCTCGGGCGGGTTCTACCCCTGTACTTGCTGGTTCGTCTTTGACCCCTTTCATGATACGAGTACTTTACATATTAACGATTGACCAGGCTACTCTGCTTCTTGTGCTCTCTTCAACGTCACGCTCCCTGCGGCACAAACTGCCTTGGTTCTGCCTGCCAACTGGGACGGTCCCTTTGGCCAATTCATCTCGACCGGTGGTCTCGTCTTTGCCGTGGGAGCCGGTACTTTCCTCGGAGTTTCTAGCTTGCTGATTTTGTCGAACATGTGAGGTACAGCACATTGAGATAGATATCCAAGAGAGGATTGTTCTATGAGGATGTTTTTTTATGATTGTTTAGTCGAGAAGTTTAGGTTGTTGTTTGTGTACTTGTACTTGGCAACTGCGATGAATGCTATCGACCGTCGTACTTTTCATCGACCCGAGTCGGGGTCATAAACGACCGAAACACTTGTTCGCTCAGGGCTAAGCCTTACCCTTGTTTCAGCTACTGCTGATCGTCCGCAGAAGTCCTTCCTATACAAATTTAGACATTTGACGGACGCGGATCCCTCAAAGCGAGCGTGATAAAGTACTAAGATCCGAACGCAAAAGTATGGCGACAAAACAACACGAAATAATCATGTTGATAATCACTCATTCCAAGAACAAGCATATAGCGTAGAGGGGGTAAGACAAGTCAGCAATACATGATATGCAACACGGTGTGAGAGATGGCAAGATGGGAGGTAAAACGTCCAGAGTACGTATGAGATCGAGTGACTAATGGGGAGAGAAATCCACAGATCCGGTTAGGCAATAGCGGTAGCGGTTAGTGGAAGAGGATGGTAGTGTAAATGAAAAGACCAAGAATAGATATGCATCTAGATGAAGAACACGGGGGAGGGGACAACAAGGTCTAGCAATATACGAGGGGGACAGTACGCGATATGTATACTGGGGATATGGAGACAGGATCTCTTTGAGAATCCAAAGACAAGACAGATGATTAATCGACGTAAAATAGAAAGGTTGAGTATTGCAAACAGGAAATTAACTGAACTAGCATAAGAAGATTGCTTGTGAAATTCCAAAAAAAAAAAATGTTCAGAGTGAATAAATGAAAAAAGGAGCCTCTCTGCGGAGAGGGCGCATTCCAATGAGGTTCCAACCGGTCCGGCCAAAGAAAGAGAATGGGATGGATCTCTGTCGAAGTCGTCGACAACGGAACATTATGTATACCCAATAGAGTAGTTTTGATTTTTAGACAGCTATGCCTGAAAATTCGTTAGCCGACTACATCTCTTTGAAAAAAAATCCAACATACACATATGATGAGAGTATAACGATACAAGAATTGATCAACCTCTCAGCTTTTCCAAGCTCGACTTGCGGCTCCCGCCAAGCAGCTCGTGGCCAACAGGCAAAGGAAACGCCGACAGAACCTTGCTCTCCTCCCCGTCCATCCTCCAAATATTCGCCAAGTTCAACGTCAACGAATCACCACTCGTATTTCTCGAGCGAGAAGTCACTGACGTGCGAGAAGGCGACACACACGAATCATCATACTCATCAAACGACAAATCCGCAGACGAAGTCGAAGTCGGAGACAGAGCAGGGGACTGAACGATGTCTTGCAAGAAGGACGGCAAAAGCGGCGCTGGGGCATGTAGCTGTTGCTCGAGGTTAAATTGGTGGAGTAGCTGCTGCTGAGAAGGAGAGGGAGTAGAATACAATGGAGGCGAAGGTTGACGATGTCCAGAAGTCTGGTAAATCGGACGGCCAGCCGCGTACTGAGCACCCAACTCAAAATGAGACTGCGAGCGATGAACGGAAGGCAGGCCTCTCGGTTGAGGTGGAGATACATCGATGAACGGGCGGCGAGGGTGAGGCGGGGTGACCGAGTGCGAACGCATGACCTGAGAACGGATTGACGGTGCTGGTGGAGGCGCCGAGAGTTGAGTCTGCGTGAGGACCGAAGTCAAAAGCGCGATACGCTCAGCCTGAACTGCCGCCGAAATCGAGTCACCATTGCCTTCCGCATCTACGCATCTGTCAATATCTCGAACGCCATACGCTTATTGACATAACTTACAGGGTAGACAAGTTTGACAGACCTTGCGCCTTCTCCAATTGAGATAATTACATTTTTTACAAATCCAGTCTCCCGGTTGCTGTAATACGAACCGTGATTAATTATCACAAGCAAAGGCAAAGTCTGATAAGACACATACATGAGCAATCGGACCGCGATTACCGGTGTTCAGGATGGGCGGCTGCTGAAATGTAACGATTTGTTAGGACAGCGTGCGAGGGAGAGCAGTAAAAAACTTACAGGAATGCCGACAAGGTTTCCAGGTCGTATTTGACCTTGCTCCGGGAACGGTTCATTGTCAGGCCAGTACATGATACAAGGGGAGAGAGGATCGCTGGAGATGTTTTGAACACGACCACCAATAGCAAAAGCGCGACCAGAAGGTGTGAGGAGCGGATGGCCATTTTTAGTTTGTTGAAGGACAGGGGAAGGGGATTGTGGCGTCGACGAGTACAGGGCGGGCGGTTTTGAAGAGATGGTGGGGAAAGTCTGGCTATTGGGGGAAGAAGCGAAACGCGGCGAGGGAGGTGGGCGAGTAGAAGGCGCCTGAGGGGACTGGTTGTTGGGACCACGAGAGCAGCCACAACCGATGCAAGCCAAGTTCCGCCTGTGAAGAACCATGCAAGGGAAGTCGTTAGTTAGCATGGTGGTGAAAGAAAGGAAAAACGACTAGGCTCGCGCGTCCTTTTAAAAGCGGCACACTGCGGAGCTAAAGAAAAAAGAAGATTCGAAAAATGTGACCTTACCCAAAGTTATGCGCGGCACACTTCGGAGAGCTGCATCTGTGGAAAAAAAATATCGATGAGAAAACAGAGTCATCGGCAGAACATATCAAAGCAGAAATCTTGATCTCGAGTCGATCATTTGAATATGCAAAGGTGTAGGGCCGATTTGGAAATCGAAAGCATCGATGTTGCCTTGAAACAAGATACTCACAGCCAATCACCGAGCCTGAAATTGGAGCGAGGGTTGGGAGGGTTTGAGGTTATAGAAAAAGCTCTCGGCGACTCTGACTTGGGAGGGGAAGAAAGATGAATCATTTGGGGGCGATCTAGTAGAATCTGGGCATCGAAGAAATATATACTCAGACGGGAACGTGTAATATCGATACGTAACTTACTGTGTCAGTTAGGTGAAAGCGCCTAAGCTTATTAAATGGCTCGAGGTCAGCTTCGAGTGCAGGGGCAAGAGAGAGATCGAGGGAGGTGGTGGCAAGCATGGTACAGGCCTGTATTATGGGAAAAACAACATAAGAGAGATGAAAAATACTACGGGCGGGTCAGGCACGAATGGAGCACCCTCGCGTTTACGTCACGTGGCGCGCGTTGGCGGGTAAGCGATGCGGCGCATCTCTCACCTCTTGATGTGTCTTGAAGACTGCCCACACGACAAAAGGCAGAGCATCCTCGCGTAAGGTCCACAGGGACTGCGGGATCGGGAGAGTACTCTGCGGGGGGTCGGTCATTCATGGCCAAAAGAAAACAGAAGCATAACATACGGAATACGAAAGAAAAAGGGAAGACAGATATCCCTGGGGATTGGTCGGCAAATTGCACAGCTGTTGCCAAAAGGTAAAATTAGATGATCATGAAAGGTGGTATGTATGGAGCCTTACTCGGACGACTCTGGAGCGGGTGGCGAGGAAAGCGTCTACAGGAGACACGACGTCTCTGAGGGAGAGCATGGGGGAATCTGGAGGAGTTGGAAGCGTTGAAGCGGATATTTGAGTAGAACGCATGCTAATTAAAATGATGGGAGATCGTCGTGTAGAGTAGAAGAGGCTGCTAGCTAGCAGGAAGAGGAGAGCAAGAAAGCGTATTTAGAGCACATTTATAGGAAATTACGTTCTCTTCACTGTCTTTCTGTCTGTCTCTTGTGTGAATCTGCGGTACCGTGCCTTGTTACAGTCACCCAAGTGTCACTGTTTCACCTTCGACGTCTATCTTGCTTCACCTCGCTTCTACCGTTTCCCTTCTTTTAACTCAAATTGCCAATTATCATTCCTTATACATATCAATACATACTCCGTTTTACTATTAGTTCATGTGTGCCGACGTCTTGCGGTATTACAACTTCTGTTACAACGAGCTTCCTTCATTTCCGTGTAATTCGAATTTTTATGCCCCTTCTCAACGTTCACGACACTCTACTTATCCCCAAGCAACGCTGCGTCACCAGTATGTGTCCCCGCCTCGCTTACAGCCAATAAGCGAACTCCTCGTAGCGGGACGCCTCTAGTGCCGGCCTCCAGGGGTGGCGACTGAACTATTAGGACAGATTTGGAGACCCAACTACTCAAATTAGCATAAAAATGGCCGAGAATCTGAAGTAATTGTAAGCACATACCTCCAAATATGGAAGCTCTTGGGCTCCGGCGCCGGAGAATCTTCGAATTTCGACAAATCCTCTATGTAGCAACAGGAATGCTTAGTAATAGCCGTTGTCCAAAAGTAGAGGCCGGCACCATATGTATGTACATTGTACATACATGAGCCTCAGAGTCGGCCGTCCGTCCAATGTCCACATCACTCGGGTCCCTCATCTATGGAATGTAGTTATCGCTACCACATGGAGCAACCCCCAAGCATTTCACGATTCGAACAGGTTATCATACTAAACATCCTCAATTCTGAATTTCAAGTATTGCTGACGCCAACTCTGATGGTCAGGGTACCACTCCATCCCGCCCCCGCGTAGGTGTGAAAGCGCCCAGAAATTCGTCAAATGACAAGCACCAAGTAAATTTCCGCCCAAGCTCCGATATTCAACATCATGGATATATGTCCAACCTCATTCACATGTATTCTCTCCTACATCATCCCGTGCGTCCCGTTCTCGTTAGAAAATCTCGTCATCCTAGGCCTCGAATCGTGTCCGTAAAACCGGGGTGACCCAAGGAGAGCGTGAGTGTGAGTGAGAACCATCATAGAGGACGCCACGACGTATGTAAATGCGATCTGTCGCTTGCAAGCATGTAGAACATGCAGCAAGAAACGCAGGCGCTCCAGCCAAACCCACGCGCTTTCCAAGTACCCCCTAAACGTGGTAAGCCGTGAGCAATCTCGCTACAAAGGGTCGGGGATAACCTAGATCTCGGTAGGCATCTTATTGCGTTGCATCGCCATGCCAATACACCGACGCGAGATCTAATGAAATCCTGAATCTCAGCTCAAATCCGAGCCAAGGAAGGCTAAAACACTCACAAATCTCATAATCAGGGTAACAAAACGTTCCCCCGCTTCCCACCGCCAGGTCCAGATGTAGCGGCCACTGCAGTCGCCGTCGCCGCCATACTTCCAGTTTCGATACCAGCCAACAGCGTCGCAGCGACAGGGGAAAAGTTCTCCACATTCCCGTAGAGCACTTTCGTCAACGCATCCCCTGCTTGGAGGTTCAACACCAACCCTCTCTCCCCCAAATACCTCACATACCGCCTCCAACTTTCCGCACCCTTACCTACCCTGACCATCGCTCCATCCTCCCCGCCCGTCCTTCCCTTTGCTAACGTACTGATACTCCCGACAATGAAAAGCCCTCGCTTGGCCCTCGTCAGACCAACGTTCAACCGCCTCCGGTCAGCAAGGAAACCAATATACCCTCCAACATTATTACGAACGGTCGAAAAAATAATTACTTCCTTCTCCCGTCCTTCGAATCCATCTACAGTCTTGATCTCGATGTTCCCAAGCTGCATCGCCCGGTGCGCGCCCAACACAGAGACAAACCTCTCCTTGTATTTAGCATCACTATTAAAAAGTCTCGTCAGAAGTGATATCTGCGCCACGTAAGGCGCGATAATCCCGATATCCTGTCCGCGGAGACTCTGTTGTACAATAGTTAGTAATACGAGCATCTAAAATTAACTCAAAATCTTACCTCATTGTTAAGCAGCAAGTCCTCTACCACACTGGCTATAATATGTGCTTCATTCCAGTTAACTCTGCTCTTGGATTGCGAGCTTTCATTTCCAGCATGGTCCAGAAAGATGACGGGAGGGCGAGAAGACGCGATCTCGTTGTTCGCGCTGGATGCTTCGTCTTCGGCCACGCCAGGGGGTAGCAAGACGGGCGAAACGCTAGGAGGCAACAGTCGCGGGGATACATATCCCATCCCGTCAACCGTACCGTCAAGTAATGTGTGATTATAAAACTCCAAGGAGGGGAAGTGCGATATTGCCGGGTGCATCCGGTATTGAATATTAAGCATAATCGAGGGAACCACTGAAGCAAAACCGTTAGTTATCGCCGAGGCACAAAGTGACTCGATACAAACCTCCTTCCTCAGTCAATCTTTCGAACAAACTGATCCCAAATCCCAGCGCTTGCGCTTCTGGACTAGTAACCACAGGAGGTAACTGTTTGTGATCACCAATGAGTGCAACATGTCTAGACTGCAAGGAGAAATCCAAAACCACATAAGCAAGCGAACCATTTATCTCGGAAATAAAAAAGCGAATTACTCACCCCTTTCATGAGCGGTATTAGAGATGCCGGCTCCGTCGACATTGACGCTTCGTCTAGGAAAACCACGGGGAAGTCGATGTTTTTGAGCACCCTTGAAGCGGCCGTGATACACGTCGTGCAAATCTGTCAGCCGGAATTCGCGGACAAGTATAGCCAGACATCCGCAAGGAGACATTCCAATACGCGACCACGGACGCAACATATCGTGCGGTAAGTAATGCACGTTTGAAAATCCAAGCAAAGAAATATAAGCAGGGTTGGGTGGCGTCAAAATGTTTCGACACCAGTACCGAGGGCAGGTACGGTCATGCGTCATGACATGAGCGTCCAATGGCGAGGCGAGAGGTGAGAGGCAGCATGAAAAAGAAAAGGATGACATCAGCACATTTCAACAAGGATAGAAGAAAAAATACAGGAATCCCCCGGGAAGTAGAACACCTTCCCACTTTCGAAACTATTGCAAGACAAAGGGCGCCCACAAACAAAACGAAATAAAATCATACGCACCACATCGGACCGTGCAAGCACACTCCTAATCATCTCCTGTTCTATGGCGTATTTCCTCCTGCTCATAGCCTCTAATGACCTTTCCTTCCTCACTTGATCCTCCTGCATCCTCTTCATCCTTATGGTTTCTTTCGCAGTCAACCCACTCTTTCTTTCTTGAGACTTCAAATATAGCTCCAATATACGCTCCTTCAAATCCTTCATCTCCTTGTCCATCCGATCTATCCTCTCTGAGAGATCCTTCCATTCAGGCCGACGCTCGTGCTTTTCAAGTTGCTCGTCAAGCGTCCATTGGCTGAGGGAGGCTTTTGATTGACCTGTAGAAGCTGCACGAAGGGGTTTCAGACCAGCCTTGGCAAGTCCTTCAACGAGATTATCCACGGCGACATTGGTATATGTGCAGACAAGCAAGGGCTGAGGTACTTCGAAGAAAAACTTCAATAACTTGACAGTCGCTATGATCGTAAGGGTTTTTCCAGTTCCCGGAGGCTAAACAATAAAGAATTGAGTAAGATGTATACGGACGGAAAGCCAAACTCACTCCTTGCACTAAACTGATACGTTCCCGTATCATCATTGCCATTGCCCTCTTCTGAGTTTCGTTTAGTCGCTCAAACTCCTCAAATACCGGGTCGCCCTCCACTACGACAGGATCTGGCTGCGAATACCTCATCGCCCAGGACTGAATGAGCATGTTGTTTTTGAAAGCTCCGTCGTGGTCCTTCGGGAGTTTCAAGACTTCCTCGAACGTAACGTCGTCTCCCGTCGACTCTGAGAGATGAGTAGGATCGTACTCATGATTGATAACCTCAGGCTGGACATACTCAACCGCGTCAGGATCCTGCAGCGCACGATGGGGATGTGGATGTTCAGAGGGTTCAAAGGAGCGAAGTAGAACATCTCGTAAATGTGTACCCTGCAGGATGTACTGCTGTTCCTGCATGCGCTCGCCCTGTCCTCTTCCGAACGACGAAGTCCCCATTTGAGCATGCTCTTGCTCTTCCACATCATGTGCAAAAGAGGATATTGCATCACGCATTTGCTCGTAGATGTATTGGCTTTGACCGAGGTCAAGTCTCCATCCCCCTGCATCATCAGGAAGGTCGAGGTCGATATCCCGGTCAGGAAATGAAACCGTGAGGTGCGTTGAGGTACTGGAGTGTACCGCACCACGTGAAGCGTGTTCTGAGAGAGGATCAATACGAGAGAGTAGCACTTGCGTTCCATTACTATACATAAAAACATAAGATATTAAATTTCTAGCAGAACTGAAATATAGAAATACGTACATGAGTCGGTTTTCAGGTAAAGACATCCCGGGACCGAGGGAGAATATCGCTAGCGGTTTACCAAAACGCGTGTTCTGGAGCCAGAATGCACTCAGACCCGTTAGGGTATATCCTTCCTTCTTCAGCTTATCGAGAGGCCAGGTGCCAAGACGTTCCCTCAAGACCGCTTCCTCTTCCTCCTGTTCCGCCTGAATAAGAGGTTTAAAGCTAAAAACAATTAGAATGTAAAACACGCATAGTAGCGGCGCGTACTCACTGCTTCTGATAAGCTTCCAGGGCGTTGTGATATGGGCTTCCAGGTAGGGTATTCGGCGGCTCTGGCGAGATACGCCTGATAAATTTGGACCTCCTCTCTGTTTCAGCATCGGCCTTAGATGGAGGTGAGAGTCTAGCACGCGAAGTAGCTCGTAAACGCCAGTCAAAACGTCCCATTTCGTTTTCCTGCCTCAGGCGAAACAAATCCTCCTCCGTCAACAAATCAGAAGTTGCATATTGTCTGGTGGTTTGAGTGAGTCGAGGCCACTTCTGGCGACGATGACGGTCATTGAATAGGCCGAAATTACGAAGAGAAAAATTACAAGGTCGAAAAGACGTAGAATAGGTACAATTAGGAGATGAATTTCGATAGAACTTTTGCCAACGAGCCGAAGATGGTGATTTTACAGATTCAGAAGAGAAACGAGGGAAGCCCGATACATTTTGTAGGAGTAGAACACTCCGGGAGGTGTTGGGGCACGCCAGAGCGACTGGAATATGTAGAGTAGAGGAGAAACAAGTTTTTTGATTTGCCGCGCGCGCCTGGGAGAATTCAAATATATAAGTCCCCTGTCTCTCAAATTCCAAGAAGTACATATATCCATTTAGCTCTTAGAACTTAACCACTCTCCAACGTAGAGGCTTGCTCTCATTTTTCGGCTCCTCGTTGCTACTTTGTGTTTTCGAACTGCGGGCCATGTTGTCTGGACATGAGTGGCCGTCGCGTGTTCGTAAATTATATTTAACATTCAAGCAATGTAGTATGTTAAGACGCGTGAAAACTTCTATTTCATCCCCATATCCACTCCTCAGACCCCAACTTTATCATCAATCATCGTCATCCCAGTTTCCTGATTGCTGAGGAATCTTAGGTCCACCTGCAGGCTTGCTCATAATGATGCTATCCACGCTGAGAACCGACACGGCTGCTTCCGTGGCAAGACGGATAGCCCACGATTTTGCAACAAGGGAATCGTATATTTTATGTGTTGATGACTGGAGAATGCCCTCGCTCTCGTCCTGTAACGTATATGTGAGATTGAATGCCAGCAGATAGCTAGAAACGCAGACCTCAACATCGACACCCCAACTCTCTCCACCCTTTTCCTCGTGCTTAGCCCACAAAGAGCTGACAACCTCATTCCCCTTGGCACCACCAAGAGCATTTTCTGCCAACTGTCTTGGAATAACCTCTAGGGCCGACGCGTATCGCTTCACAGCATGCTGTGACAACCCTTTCAAGCCACTCCCATACTTCTCCACTCTCGCTGCCAGTTCCATTTCAGTGGCTCCCGCACCAGCAACCATCCTCGGGTCCTTGATGAGACTCTTGATGACGTTTACACCATCGTCTACTGCGCGCTCGAGGTCGTCCAAGTGGTTTGCCGTCGCGCCTCTCAGCACAATCGTCGCCGTCCTCGTCTTCTCACCCTGTGTTTGCGGGTTGAAGCCTTCGTCACCGGGAGCAAGTTGGCGCAGCACAGTGACACGATCTCCGCCAATCTCTATCGTTTCAAACACATCGACGAACCCGGCCTCCTCAGGCGTCGGTGCGCCGATACGAGCAAGAGGTGTGGCATTTACAACACGGCAGACGCGACGAAGATCGAATTTTGAAAGAACTTTGAGGACAGCAATATTGAAACGGTTGAGGTAGTGCAGGGCAAGCTCGCCTACTGAAGAGCCAGCAATGATGACTTTGACACCAGAATCAGCGATCTCTTTGAAGATCTGTAAGAGAGAGTTGAGTATAGGAATATTGTCGTAGATGTTCACAACGGACGCACCTTTTCCAGATGTTTTTCCTCGCCCCGTGTAAAGTTCAACATCTCGTTTGCATTCTTGATGAGTACAGTCCCCTTCGTTTCTGTCTGTGATATGTCAAGAGCAGACGTGAAGACAGCTACTTTTGCTCTCTGAACTTTTTTAATCATGCCTAGATACAAATCATCAGATTCAGTCCCATGTGTCACAGAAGGAGGATACTCACCCTCAGGCTCGCGCCCAAATACCATTCCTTGAACTACCCGACTGGCAGCGAGACTACCACCCATGATCTTCACCACTCTCACGTTATCGACATTGAAATTCTTGGGGTTGGGCGGCATAACAGCCAACGCAGCCTCGGCAACCAATGCTGACAAGGTGTCCTCAAATCCATACTGTTTTGATGCGATGGCAGGCTTGAGTGCAGATGCGAGAGAGGAGGGTGTCAGCGGAGAAGGGAGAGTAAACGTTGATAATTCTGCACGATCGACGCGTATTAGCAAAGGTAGATGAAAAGCTTAATTAAAACCCACTTTCAAGCTCTTCCAAAGCCTTTGTACATGCAAGCTCATAGCCCTTGATGACTTCAGATGGGTGTAAGCCCATAATGAGAAGGTTCTCTGATTTTTTGAGTAGTTCTCCTGCGAGTATTATCACCATATTCGTCGCATCACCCATCTGCCGCGCAATCAGTTGAGAAATCGTACGAAAAGCGCGTTCCAAAACGCACCTCAGCTTCCTGAGCCTGCGAAGCCATTACTAGTAACTTCGCAGCAGGATGCACGACTTCAACTTCGCGTATTATTGTGGCTGCATCTGATGTTACGAAAAGTCGTCCGAGGTGGTTAATCAGCAGCTTATTCCTTCCTGTAGGAAGATGGCATCGAGATTATGAGTAACAGTAGTGATGAAAACTGGCACATTGCATACCATTAGGCCCAAAACTTGTCCTCACAAGATCAGACAGTTCATTGACTGCCTGGATATTTCGTAGAACAGCTTCGTCGACTCCTTGAAGGTACTGCGATCGATTTCAGTATGATTAACGGAAGAATATGCTAGTATGAGTACTTTGTAGCCATCTTTGAAAAGTTGGATGTTATTGGCTTTTGGAACTTTGAGCGACATTTTGGAGAAAGTGTTGGACGAGGAGAAGACAAAAGATGTTGTTTACCTGCGACCTTCAGAAGTGGAACCAAACAACTACTTTTTCTGAGCTCAATGGTACTGCTTGGACCACCCCAAGAACGTCTGTTCCAAACTCGTAATGCTGTATAGAATATGCTTTTACATAACCCATAACAGGAGACACTGTCTGAGAACGAGAAACCCAACTTCTTCTAGGACCAGATACACTCGTTAGGCTTCCAAGAGCTTGGAGTCATGGTAGCAGCCTAGTCGTCATGACTCGCCATGAAAGAACTGCCAATCCACCAATACTCACTGTGCTACTAGGAGAAGTAAATCGTTAGTAAGGTAAGTTCGCTGCAGTGTAAGGAACCCGGAATCTAGCGACAGTCTCAAGAGTTTCACATCGCCCCCTGCATCACCGTGACTTGAACTGTAACTTCCATGATCAGAAGAGGCATCTCGACGCCGTTTCTGGCTTTCGACTCGTGTTCGTCCAAGGGCTTTGAACACCGTCTTGACGCTGCACGTCTCAGATCTCCATGCACGCCTTAAAAATGCTAGATCGCAACTTGCTTTTCAAGAAGCGGGCCCAGTGTTTTCTCGATACCGCCAATTTCACCTCTCGTCAACTTTACCTAGTACAATGGCTTCCTCTGTCGATCCTTCACTCGTGTCCGACGTAGGGAGTAATATTTTCACAAACCTGACCTCTGTCTTCGCTACCAGTATCTTCTATGGTGAATGCTTTCGATGATCATGTCAAACACACTAACGTACTTACCATTTTCTCTAGGTACCTATCTCGTTCTGATATGCTGGTCTACAGTCATCTTGTGGTGCGTGTTTCAACCTTCTTTATACACCTCTGCACCTCTTCTTAGTCCTGCAGTCGAAAAGATGGCGGTCGACGTGTCCGAGCAAAGCTATTTATGCTTTCAGCAACTACAGTCATGTTCCTCTTGGCCACCTTTTTCGTCGCTTCCTATTTAGCGATGGTGATGGATTGTATCCGTTCGGTTCTTGTTCAAGACATACAAACACCCTTTGAGAATAAAATGTCAGAATATTCGGCTCGGTGGAGGCAAGTCTCGTTAATGCAAGAAGTACTGTTTTTCTTTCAGGTCAGTTCACCCAGAGTGGTACTTGCACATGCTAATCTCCTTGTCTTCAAGGCGGTTATTGGAGATGCCATCGTTGTATGGCGAGCATATGCTTTGTGGGGAGGGAATTTGAAGATCACTCTTTTTCCCCTCATTCTCTTGTGTGCCTCTGCAGGTGTGTCATGTACCGACATTCAAAGTAAGCCTGACTGAAAGTAAAGTTCGGTCTAGCAACTTCATTTGGCTACTTTGGCTGTATTGTCGAGAACGATTGGCCCATAGTAGACTTACCCGTCACCTGTAATACACTGAACATATCGTGTTATGTTTTATCAATGGCTACAAATTTGGCCGCTACTGTGACTATAGCATACAAAGTTTGGTCAGTATCTTTTGTTCCTTCCACCATCAACGACACACAAACAATTCGTTAACATATGCAACATCGGCGAACTATTCGCCAATTATTGGGAGCCCACACGCCGAAAACAAGGATACAGAAGGTGCTGACCCTTCTCCTAGAGTCGGGGTTGATTTATCTAGGTTTTCTGGTAAAATCCACTTATTATGCCCTCAATATGTTTTCCTTATGACTCGAAAAGATTTTCCAGATCATCACATTTATTCCCGGAACGGGATCTACATATGTAGGTCTTCTCATCGAGCAAATCTCTAGCGCTATAAGTGTCCAGCTTGTTGTATGTTGTCACCGCAATATCTTTCGTCAACAGGACAATGACAGTTATTTTGCAGGGCATCTACCCGACACTGGTCATTGTAATTGTCGATCTCCGGTACACGATATGGGACGAGTCTCTTGAAGACTGTTTAAATCCGATGGAGTTTTCTTCAAGCCACAATTTTGGCACACCATCGACTCTGCAAAGTGACCTTCCTACATTGCCAAACCTGGAAGACGTGCTATCGAATCCAAGTTTTTCCTCTTTCACGCTGAAACGAGAAAGTGTCGTCGACTTACGTCTCGTGCCCAGTGACCTCAAGAGTAGTTCGAATGGTACCCTGTCTCGTCGTTCATGACCAAGGTGTCTGAATATTGAAATTCCAAATGTATCCCCGTTAATTTCTATCATAGCATGTAGAACTGAATGCTACTACGTCTGTTCTTGCGCTTTTCGGAGGCAGGAAGCCGTATCGTAGTCAAGAGTGCCATCTTTTGCCTCAGCACAGCTTAGTACTCTAATATAATTTCAAGGCGATTAGTACGACAGGTGCTCAGAGTCAGGAACACAAATATATCGGAACTCAAGGTTGCAGCCCGTGTATCGTCACTCACTGAGCTCTTTTGGCTAGTGTATCATTTTATTCATCATGCGACGGTGTTCTAATCACAGAATAGTCCGGCGACTTAGACCGGTGTGTCAATCACTTAGACTATGCTACATTTTTATTAGCCGGTGTATTGATCGGCGAGGACAATCAGAGTCTCTCCGAATCGCCCGATAATATTTCCTCCTTTTTGCAAGGAATAATCTGGTCCCCCATCATGGCTACTATCCCAATGCCGCCGAGTCCCGCTTCCACTGCTGAGTATACTTCTCATTACATCACCGGGCGAGTAACATATTGAAATACCTACAGTTATTAACTGACAACTTGCGATGATATGTAACAGAGCATAAGTAACTCCAAAGATCCTACAGTGATGATTTCTTTCTGTACGTCATTTACATGCTGTGCACGTAGGAACTCACAGAAAAATGTGATTAACAGAGTGATAAGTTTTTGCATTGAGTGTCGTACCTGGATTGACAATGCCTCCAGTGGCCCTCCACGCCGCATGCTATGCAGTATCAGCTACGGGATTAATTTGCCTATTCGACAGTATGTCATCGAGTACCACGTAGATCCAGACTCTACGGCCCATATCAAAGGTTTGTGGCCAAGATATATTTATTTGCCCTAGTAAGAGAGCACTGAAGCACTGGACTTTCCTTCTTTCCTGAAGTACAAGATGATTTGTCTGGTTCACCTTTCTCTGTGAGTTCGATTTTTGGATAATATCATGCTCTTCCTAACGTGGTACATACCGATGTTTCCGTCATAGTGTGCTCTTCATTCTCTCGGGCTACCCCTGCTGTGTAGCTGCTAATCCAATTCGCATTTCGGGGAGAGAAGCTACTGGGACACTTTCGATGTCCAGTACTGCCATAGCTTCAAGCTCTCTGGTTACTCCGAGTACACCTCCGACCACAACTACGTATTTCTCTGGAGCCGGCACTGATACCAGCTCAGAATCGGCGATCACTGCATATTCGACTGCGGCCCATGGACTCCTTACTTTTAGATATTATCCCGCTGTTTTAGCCACGGCTACCGGTGGTCTTGGAACACTTGTTCAAACACTTTCAGACACAAATACAAGTATCACCTCGTACGTTTTGTCGATCCTCTAATGAATCGCAAGGTCTAAGTACCCACTAGCAGTCCTCGGACTTCCCTTCAATCATCTTCAGGCGCAAGTACAAGCATCAGCTCGTACGTCTCGTGCTTGATTTCTACAGAACCTAGAAGATTTGTTCACTCATCTTTCACTAGGATTGCTTCCACTACGCTAGCCAGCTCAGACTCGATATCCTTTCGTCCTTTAAAGACCCACACAGCTCCCCAGGGAATCCTTACGTTTAGAGGAGATCCTACTAATTTAGCTGAGAGTAGTGGCTTGTATCATTGACGGTATATTCCTGTACTATGAGAATGTATATAAAATCGGTGCGGCTACTTTATTAGGAGATTGTTTTCCCAGAAATAGAAAATTAAATGCTTGCCATTGGAGATCCATCGACCGAGGTAAAACAGTAAATCTACTGCATTCAAATAAATATGATTCATTACACTGTATATCTTCGTAGTCAGTCTTTGAGATCTAAGGCACCTGTAGGTAAAAAGTCTGTTAGTAGCTGGACCCACGTATAAATACTAGAGTACATCTGGTGCATAGCAGCATATCTTTTCAAGAAAAGCTGGAATCGGCTAGCCTGGCGACCAAGCTCTCGAAGAGGTTCTGACCAGACAGCTGCCGGAAGCAGAAAGTCCTCTTGTCTTGTGCGTTATCATCTACTAGAATAATGGGCACCTTCATCTCGATCAGCTCCTACTTCTCTATTGTTATTTCCACTAAGGAAAATCACCCGACCAATGCCTCTACCGATGAAGAACGACGGCAGCAGCAGCAGCCCTGTCTACGTCGTGGATCGGATCTATGTACTTTACATAAATCCAACCGTTCCTGGTACACTTTCTTGTTAATCTTCCTTAGCGTCTAAGCCAAAAATCCACAAATTCAAACCGACTCTTCGTAACAAGTGTATATGACTGTGCAACACGTAAGACGGGAAGTGAACCCATATTGCCAGTTGTGTGCGAGAACCGACACGAGGAATTCCAGATATTCGGTCGACGATAGCTTTCACGGCCATGAATTAGATTCTGAAGAACCATTCTAAGTCTAGATGTTATATCACACAGCTTCCAGGAAGTCTAAACAAACTCAACACATCACTACATTCGGTATATAAACATATTTACCTACTGGGTACAGACAGCAAGCCAAAGAACACGTCACAGTAATAGATGCATTTTGAGTCGTTCCTTCTTTCGTCATTGAATACAACTAGTTCAAACACAGATGAAAAATATGATGAGGTGCAGACGGAGAGATGAACGGATGCGGGGAATGGCGGTACAAAGAGCGAACCTGTCCCATAATAAGATCATAAGGGAAAGTGTGATAACTATAACCAGAAAACAGAACACACAAAGCAACCAAGGCGAAGGATAAAAAAAGAGTCCAAGGGAAACTGATGGTTACGACTAGAAGGTAAAAGTTGAGTCAGATTCGGCCTTCGCCGTTAACCACGTGGGAAAGAAATACATACCATCAGTTGCCCTTGGGAGCCTCTTTGAAGGAGATGGCCTGAAAAAAAGCGAGATTAAAGGGAAGACACGAATTCTGAGAGAAGACCACACACCTGCTCTTCACCCATCGCGGCGATGATAGTGATCAACAAGTCCTTGCCTGCCTCGAAGTCATCGGTGATCTGTTTACCGAGGTCTCCCTCTGGGACTTTGACATCGTCCTTGGGGGCTCCATCCTGAGTCATCAAGTTCAAGAAGCCCTCGTCAATGTTAACCTATGAGAACAAAATCAATTGGTGCACAGTGAATGGCAGAAAGGTTGATCGTACGAGCTGGTATTCGTTACGGCGGACGTTAGGAACATCCATGTTGTGAGTGGAGGGGGAAATATCTTCCTGTAGCGCGTGTTAATGACGAATGCAATACAACCGTGACATATCACTTGCCAGCTTCTTGCCGGTGAAGATCTAAAGAGAAGGCTGTCGAATTAGCATGAAACACAACAGCACAGGAAGGCAGCAACGCACATCGATGGCAACAAGGTGAACCTTGGCGTGACCGTGCTTTCCGGTTTTAGAGGTGGACATTTCGACGATCTTGCAGGGACGACCTGGAAAACAAATTGGATCAAGCCGCCGAAAAGAGACGACCGACGATTGATGAATACCTTTGATCACAACATGTCCGTTTTTTCTGAGAGCAGAGCATTGCATGGGGAAGGTGGCGGAGGCCCCAGCGTTGGCCTAGAAGTAAATGATGGAGACGATGATTATTATCGATTAAAAAATCAGAGTAAGAAAATTGAAGTTAGTTACCTGCTCAAAGGTCTGGTTGTGTTGCTCATCGTCGGACATTTTGGAGGTGAAGAAGGAAAGATAGAGAGAGAGATGAGCAAAGTCTAAACGGAATGTGTTAAAGATGGGAGAAGGAAAAAAACGCAGACAAACTTAAATTTTTTGGATGGGCAGTGCGGAGTATGAATATTTGAATAGCTGTGCACCACGGGACCAATTCCCGAAGTAGGTCTATGGACCTGTCATCACTAAAGAGTCATTCCCTCACCGCTCACTGCTCATAGCGTCAATCTTGATTCTTCACCGTATCACCACCATGCACCCTTTTGGAGGCTCCCAAATTTGCCCTAGATGTTCAAAAGCTGTATATGCTGCAGAGCAGGTTCTTTAATTTCTTAGTATTATCATCTCTTACTAACAAATCGTTCATCTTAGGTCTTAGGACCAGGTAGAAAGGTATGCAATAATTCCATATAAATCGTTTGGCTCCAAATTCTAACTTGCATCGCAGTTATACCACAAGGTACAATGACTCTCTTTCCGAAATGTTATCAGATACTCAATCGCGGTTTCCAGCCATGCCTAGCATGCACTACCTGTAACAAGAGACTGGATTCTCTTTCATTGGTAGAACACGATCAGGAGGTGTGTAGCATTTCCTTGTATTCAAAACAACCCTCACTCACTTCCCTGCTTTCCCATCTCAGCCCTATTGGTGAGTACAACGATGCCGTGACTAATGAAATACTAATTTGGTACCAGCAAGAACTGTCATGTAAAGAACTTTGGTACTCGAGATCTTCGTCAGGCCAACCTTCCCCAAAGAACGACTTCCCCGCCTCCCCCGTCTCCCGTGAAAAGCAATGGCTTTCCGCAACGCACCTTTGGATCCGTATCGCCACCACCTCGCGTTCCGTCCCCAGTTCGCACCATGACTACCGGGAACGGATTCATACCTCGACTGCAGCCTAACAGGACCCTCTCACCAACTAGCCCCTCATTCCTTCGAAATAACATCAGAGAGCGCGCTGCAATAGCGGAAAGCCCATCGCCTGTTGATGAATTGGAGGCAGAAGAAGCGCAAGACACACTACCAGATGATTTGCCCACCGGTCCTCGCTATACCTCACTCAACTCTCCGCTCAATGAAATGTCCTTAAACGGCACTGGCGTATCACAGATTGTAGGAGATGATGACGCCGCCGCTGCTGCTGCGATACAGAAGTTTAACAGCGTCGCGCTCGGACGTAGCAACAGCAGTGCAACGGCAGCTATGATGGAAAAAATTGCGAAACCGATTATGCAGACCAACACTGGGACACGATACGGAGCGGCATTGGGCGGTAGCGTTGGTATTGGTGGAAGGGGCGTAACGACGAATGTGACTGGGACATCACCAAGAAAGTGGGGTGGGAATACTCCCAGTTGTCCAAAGTGCGGGAAGAGTGTGTATTTTGCTGAGCAGGTACGGCGATTTTCTACAGTTCGATGTGATTTATGATTTTAATGTTCCTGAACTACTTGACAGGTAAAGGCTGTTGGTAAAACGTATCATAAGGGTTGTTTGCGTTGTGATGAGTGTAATACCCTGTTGGATTCTACGAGGTTGAGAGATCATGAGGGTACGCCGCTCTGTAGTCGGTGCTATAGCAAGGTCAGTTGTCAGTTCCTCGCATATACATGGCCAATCTTTTAATTATTGTATACATAGCTTCACGGCCCCCAAGGAAGCGGTTATGCTCTGCTTGGTAAAGCAGGTGGCTAAGCTGAGCTGAGCAGTTCCTAGTTGCGCGCTCGGCTCCGGCTTGCTGGGCGTCTCTCTTCATCACGTCTACCTAATATTACGCTGTGCGTCTCCATCTAGTATCATTATGACTAATAATTAGTCGTCCCCGTCCTCGTCTCACTTCTTGTTTCTTTTGCCTGTTTCTGTAGTTTTTTATTCAATCCCTATCCTATTTTTTTGCTCACCTACATATTCACGATTGTACGAAGGACTGATGTACCTTCTTAATGACTGACTTGTTACGATTGTTGTTACCTCAACATTTCATGATTTGCGCTGCCTCTACTGTTCAATTCCTAGCAGTTTTTACTCGTAGCTATACCTACTATGTAGTAGCACATACCATTTTTGTATCGCGGAAACCTAAATCTCGTACACCCKTATTATCTTTTATGCTGTATCAACTACAACAGAATTAATTTGCAACCTCCCTTCCCTTCGTAGTTGGCCCATGTTACATCCATGGACTCTCGTTGTTCCTTTTATAAGCTGAATCTCTCAGAGGCGGAGGCGTCCCGCGATTTACGAGTACTGCTGCATTTGGCTAGCCCGAGCAACGCAATTCCCGAATCCGTGGACAGGCTTGTATGAAGAGTCTGTATGGAGATTCAGAACGGTGTCGAAATCCCGACTACTCCGAGAACAAGACTCTTTTTCACCTTGCCTACATAGGACATGGACAATTGGCGATGAAGCACACAGAGAATCGCCGAGCACGTTAGAGATTGACATTTTGTCGATTTCGGTCTCGCCCTTTCTCAGAGCTTCTGATTACCATGTATGTACGTATAGCGTACCGATAGTGAGGGATTCGATGTTCAAGTTTCGACAGCGGAAATCTGCCACAAACCAGAAAGGATTTATGAGAGGCAGATATCAGGCACCTTGACTCTCTGTACGAATGGTCCTTGCTGTACCGCTTAATCAGTACGCACACGTTCAAACGTTCATGTGTAGACTTCAAAGCCGACTGTAGCATCGTGGCCTGTCAGACACCCGAACCTCGCAGATAGACCGACCTGGGTCCTGATTCATGGTGATAAGTGTCTATATTCTGCTGCCCATCGGTACGATGTTCCGAGTTATAGAAAATGGATGGTACGACTGAATGATATATGTCTAAACGGAAACCACCAACTTATTCTCCGCAATGATCCATTCCGCTGTTGCGGCTTCGACGTCAAATGGTCGTTGGCGTTTGAGAGAGAGGAGGGAAGTGACCCCGTCTTTGAATCCTGGGTTGGTGGACGTTGTGTGCTTCCCGGCAGAACCACTTGAAGAAAGGTCGGTTGCGACGCTGGAACCTCCCTCAGACCGTGCGACAAGCTCAGCATCAGAAAGGGAGAGATTGAGGTCGAGCGTCGGGTGATTGGGTACGGAGAGAATGAGTCTCCGGGGTTCGAGGTCGAGCGTGGACTGCGATATCAAGGGCTTTTCCTGTCAAAGAAAAGAGAAGGCGTCAGCTGAGAATATGGGATAAAATCCTGCGATTCTTGCAGAGAAGGGGAGGCGGATCGAAGCGGACGTACCAGGCGAGGAACTGAGATGTATATCTGTAGACGGTTAGAGTCATCTTTTGACCATGACCATGTCAGTGTACTGCCAGGTAGTACGGGGGTTCCCCTGAGAGCTGCTGATGTCGGCATCGATGCGTTAGAGTTTTTTAGTATTCCTTTCGGTTTCTGGCTCGATTTTGACGCGGCAGCATTATTTGTGCTAGAAGACGCCTCTACTGACGATATTTCTTCGATGAGAGGTTTTTTAGTACTTTGCTCGGGCAGGGAAGCAATCGAGCCCGCCTTTGGGGTTTCTATGGAGCCGTCCCGTGTTTGGGCCTGAGCTAAAAACGCAGGGATGGAGACTGTGCGTGGCAGGAGCTTGCCTTTGGAGGCAATATTTGGGGTGCCGATCTGGCGAGAGAGCACTAGCTGTGCCTGCGCTTCGATACGCTGGAGTGCGAGTTCTAGAGTTACTCGGGGTTAGTGATCGATTGGATATGTATGGGCGCAAGAGGAGTAACTCTAAACTGCTTAGTCTCCCGTGTTCTTGGAATACTTACCTATTAGAAAGATTTTGAATTCTGGATCTCTAAGCGTGCGGGATTTGAGGGTGGAATTGAAGACGCAATCAAAGACTAAACATGGCTTTTTGGCTGCAAGTAAAGAGAAATGAGTGATCTGAAAATTAGGCGACGGAAGATAGACATAAAAGGCGACAGCGAACAAGGTTTACAGAGTATGTAAGGCGCCGAAGACCATTGAGGCCGCGTCTGCAGTTCGCGTACTGATCGGATGAGACACGCTACTGCACCTGAAATGTTTCCACAGGTATGAATTCATAGAGATGATGGGATACAGCCTTTATCACGGCAGAGGAAAATTTACCCCGTTCCGCACTTACCTTTGTCGAATTCTTGTCTGGGCTGAGATACAATCACTGGAACGAACCACCGATCAGGATGATTTTGGTCGAAATCTTCGCCGGACATGGCACGCTGAATAGCATCTTCACTTCCTTCTGGAGGAGGAGGCACGTTTGAATCCCAAGCGATGTTAACAAAGATCTTGTAACCTGCAGGTACAGGAATTGGAGTAGGCTTAGGCTCAAGTGAGCTAGTAGAAGCATTAGACGCAGGTGTACAGACTGCAGGCTGTAAAGTAGTAGATTTGATACAGAAACCAGGAGCTGGACTGAGAGTGACGGAGAGAGACATGATGGCTGTAAGTAACCCAAGTTGGCAAGTAGTACATGGAGAAATCTCAGTGACTCTCAGTTCCCACGTGGCAATCCAAAAATTTCTATCGAGTCAGGTTTCTTCTCAGCTCTTTCCTCCGGTTGCTTAACAATGTCCAATTCTGATATAAAAGACCCGTCATCCAGGCCATTCAGATTCCGTACATCTCTCTCTCTCCTTCCTCACAATGGTCCGCGCACTCACAGAAAGCCGCTTCACAGCTGTCCCCGATGAGGGCAAATACGACGTTAGCCCCTTCCCCGACTTTGACGATGACGAGAGGGTACAGCAGTACCTTCAAGATCGTCGTGTCCTTGGAGTGCGTGAAATCATTGTCTTTCCTTACATCTCCGTACTGACACATTATCAGTACGACCCTCTTGTACAACCTGCCCTACTAAGACATGAAATCGTTTCATCAACCAACTCACACAGAACAATTGCTTCCGCTCGTTACAATGCTGCCAGAATCCTAGCTGGTCAAGACGACCGTGTCCTTGTCATTGTCGGCCCTTGCTCCATCCACTCTCCCGAGCAGGCACTTGAGTACGCACAGATGCTCAAGGAGAAGATTCCTACCTGGTCCAACCTCCTCATCATCATGCGTGCCTACTTGTGAGTCATTTCCTCCTTTGCTTCTCCACATCACCAGATCTGATCACGTTCATGACAGCGAGGTAACTAGCACACATTCATGCGAGTATTCACCGAAAATTTAGACGTTTCCTTTCAACTAGAAACCGCGAACGACTGTCGGATGGAAAGGTCTCATAAACGACCCCGAGATCGATGGTACTTTCCAAATCAACAAGGGTTTGCGTGTCGCCCGGAAATTACTTTGCGATCTCACCAATCTTGGTGTTCCCGTTGGCTCTGAGCTTCTCGATACTATCTCGCCGCAATACATCGCTGACTGTAAGTAACCTAACTCGCGATCAATTGCCCTGTTCGTCTCCATCTCACGTTACCGGGACCACTAGTGATCTCTTGGGGAGCTATCGGCGCTAGAACGACTGAATCTCAGCTGCACCGTGAACTTGCATCCGGTGTTTCCTTCCCCATCGGTTTCAAGAACGGTACTGACGGAAGGTAGGCGCTTAAATGTTCCTGAGCCATGACTAGAGCTGACGATGTTTGTTTTCGTAGCGTTACGGTTGCCATCGACGCTATGCACTCGGCGTCCAACCCCCACGCGTTCATGGGTGTTACCGAACAAGGGTTGGCGTCCATCGTCAAGACCAGAGGAAACCAGGACGTTCATGTTATTCTTCGTGGTGGTACCAAAGGACCCAACTACTCCTCGGAATACGTCAAGGACGCTGTCAAATCTCTTGCGAAGAAGAGGAATTTCGCAAGTATCATGGTTGACTGCAGTCGTAAGTTTCTTTGGTTTCTACCTACATGAAACGTTCGTCAATGATTTATGTTTAATTAGACGGGAACTCGCAGAAAAATCATAACAATCAACCTCGTGTGTTGGCCGACATCTGCTCTCAGCTTGCCGCTGGAGAAAAGAATATCACTGGTGTCATGATCGAGTCCAACATCAATGATGGAAGGCAGGACGTTCCACCGGCTGGGCCCTCTGGGCTCAAGCACGGTGTCAGTATCACCGACGCCTGTGTTAACTTTGATGTTACTGTGGACATGCTGAATCAACTCAATGAGGTGGGTCTATATTCCCAATCTCACGAGAAACCGGTTATTCACTTTCCTCCTATAGGCTGTTGGTAAGAGGCGTGCCGCCGTATTGGAGGCTGCCTTGGAGTCTTCCCAGTAAAACATTCCGTTCTATTGATTGTGAATCTCCCCATCGTTTAGAGAGAAAAGGAAGAGCTTAAACGCTTCTTTGTATCGTATCTATCATGCTTTTTTGCTTTCGTCTGTGTGCATCTATCGCATATTCGCACCGCTACTATTATCAAGTGGCTCATGAGGGACATAATTGCTCCCGCACTCCAAAATTCCATCAACATAGTCTCATAGAAGCCGACTCAATACACCCGGCGGATATACGATAATTTTACTTGTAGTCGGATCCTTGGACTCTTCGCATATAGAAAATGTACATTCTGATCCTGGCGTCGTTGTATCCTTGAAATACTCGGTGTAATTGTTATATATATTGAATTCAGTACATTTAATCTTTTACCTGGGTCCGACCTCCATTAGTGGCATTAAGCCTGAAGCATTTCTACTTCTGGAAAAACAATTTCCTGATAAAGTAGTCGTACCAGTTTTATCTATATTCCCATCGTACAGGAATGTACTGTCAACGGTATAAGCCACTACTTTCAGTTAAACCAGTGCGACGTCTTTTCCGCCAGGACCTGTGGGGACAGGTTACAGGACGAGAGGAGGTCGAGCCTGAGCTGGCTAGCGTAGTGGAAGGAATCCTAGCGAAAGACGATTGAGCAAATCTTCTGGTTTCTGTAGGGGTTGAGCATGAGACGTACGAGCTGGTGCTTGTACTTGCACCTGAAGGTATTTGAAGAGGAGATATGACGAAATGAGTACGAAGTCAAAATACTCAGGCAAGCACACAATAGTGGAAACGACTGTGATATTGTTACAGTACCTGATGAAATGAGTACGGTATGAGTACGAAATAAAAATACTGTAACAGGGTAAAATAAGTAATGAATAATAGATAAAGAACGTAAGGATATCACACCTCAGGCGAGCACACAATAGTGGGAACGACTGAGGCGTAAAGTATCAAAATGTGAAGTATATCGGACTGGCTGGATAAACCAAAGGTGAAACGAACGTGTATGTGTCTGTAGAAGTATAGGGGTTGAAAGGTGTGGATAAGAGCGGATGGACTCGAAAAGGAATGTGCGTATCTATAAAGAGTTGTAAGTACCGAAGGTCAGGTCATAGAGAAGACATAGTCGATAAGGGTATACTCGGGAGGGCTTCAACCTCCTACGTCCAACAATTAGATAAGACTAGAGGACTGCTAGTGGGCATTTAGACTCTGTGATTCATCAGAGAATCGACGAAACGTACGAGGCTGTGCTTGTAGTACTAGTGTCTGAAGGTGTTTTAAGGGATTTTCGAAGACCAACAGTATCCGTGGCTGAAACAGTATGATAATATTTAAAGGTAGGGATTGCGTGAGGTGGAATGCAGCTGCCCAATTCCGAGCCAGTATCGGCGAAAAAAGTAACTATGGTCGGAGGTGTGGTCGGAGGTGTACTCTCAGGTACTAGAGAGCTCGAAGTTACAGCAGTACTCGATGCTGATAGGATCCCAGTTGCTTCTCCCTCCAAAATGTGAATCGGATTAGCGGCGACATAGTGGGAGTAGTTCGAAACAATGAAAAGTACACTATGACAGAGACATCAATACCACTTCAGGAAAGGCATGATATTATCCAAAAATCAAACTCACAGGGAAAGGTAAGCCAGACAAATCATCTTGTACTTCAAGGCAGAACTGGAAAGTCGAGTGCTTCAGTGCCTCTTAGTACTAGGGCATTATATACTTTGGCCACAACGCCCCGATACTATAAGGGCCATAGTGTCTACGTGGTACTTGATGAAACACTGTCAGATGGACGTTCCCGTTGCTGCTAGCACGCGGCGTGGCTGGCCAGGGATCACTGTCAATCCAAGTACGATACTCAATCACGATGCGAAGATTCGAGGCTCACTCTGTTTAATCCGTTTTTCTGTAAGTGCCTATGTACACAGCGTGCAAACGCCGTACACAAAGAAACCTCATCTCTAAGAAGCTTGTCAGTTTGCTGCATCTCTGCAGAATTTTTAGAGTTGTGCTCTGTCACAAGTCGTCAGTCAATAACTGGAAGTATTCTAATATAATACCCGCCTGGTGATGCGACGAGCAGTATACTCAGGAGGGGAAGCGGGATGTGATAGACGTCGTGATAGTTGCCATGAACCGAAACAATTCAGGTCAAAATGTATGCACGGGATTGACCGTACTTGTCCTTGAAAAAGGGGTTCCCATAAGTAGCACATGAACAGACGTAGCATTTAGTTCGACATGCTGTGAAAGAATTATACAGAGATACATTTCGATTATCAGACATCTTGATCATGAAAGAAAACTATTCGAAATGCTCTCGAGATCACTGGTCATGGGACATAAGTCGACGACACTAGTAAAAGAGGAAGAACTTGTATTCGGCCGCACGTCTTCCAGGTCCGGTAATGTAGGAAGGTTACTTTGGAGAGTCGATGATCTGCCGAAATCGTGGGTCGGAGAAAATTCCATCGGATTTGAACAGTCTTCAAGAGACTCGTCCCATACTGTGTACCGGAGATTGACAAGTACAATGACCAGTGTCGGGTAGATGCCCTGCAAAATAGCTTTCATTGCCCTGTTAACGAAAGAAATTGCGGTGATGGCATACCACAAGCTGGACACTTATAGCGCTAGAAATTTGCTCGATGAGAAGGCCTGCATATGTAGATCCTGTGCCGGGAATAAATGTGATGATCTGGAAAATCTTCTCGGGTCATAAGGAAAAATAGTGAGGGCATAATAAGTGGATTTTACCAGAAAACCTAGATAAATCAACCCCGACTCTAGGAGAAGGGTCAGCACCTTCTGTATCCTTGTTTTCGGCGTGTGGGCCCCCAATAATTGGCGAATAGTTCGCCGATGTTGCCTATGTTAACGAATTGTTTGTGTCATTGATAATGAAAGGACTGAAAGATACCGACCAAACTTTGTATCCTATCGTCACAGTAGCGACTAAATTTGTAGCCATTGATAAAACATAACACGATATGTTCAGTGTATTACAGGTGACGGGTAAGTCTATGGGCCACTCATTCTCGACTATGCAGCCAAAGTAGCCAAATGAAGATGCTGGACCAAACTTTACTTTCAGCCAAGTCTATTCTGAACGTTGGTGCATGACACACCTGCAGAGGCACACAAGAGAATAAGGGAAGGCAGAGCGACTTTCAAATTTCCTCCCCACAAAGCATATGCTCGCCACACAACAATGGAATCTCCAATGACCACCTTGAAGATAAGGATGACAGCATGTGTAAGTACCACCCTGACAAAAGAGGGTGAACTAACCTGAGGAAAAAAAAGTACTCCTTGCATTAATGAGACTCGTGTCCACCGAGCTTGATATTTTGACATTTTATTCTCTAAGGGTGTTTGTATGCCTTGCACAAGAACCGAACGGACACAATCCATCACCATTACTAAATAGGAAGCGACGAAAAAGGTGGCCAAGAAGAACATGATGGTAGTTGCTGAAAGCATAAATAGCTTTGCTCGGGTACGTCGACCGCCATCTTTTCGACTGCAAGACTAAGAAGAGGTGCAGAGATGTATAAAGAAGGTTGAAACACACACCACAAGATGACTGTAGACCAGCATATCAGAACGAGATAGGTACCTAGAGAAAATGGTAAGTACGTTAGTGTGTTTGGCATGATAATCGAAAGTATTCACCATAGAAAATACTGGTAGCGAAGACGGAGGTCAGGTTTGTGAAGATATTACTCCCTACGTCGGACACGAGGGAAGGATCGACAGAAGAAGCCATCGCACTAAGTAAAGTTGACGAGAGCTGAAATTGGCGCAATCGAGAGATGAGCTCGCTTCTTAAACAGCAAGTTGTTTTAGTGCGTGCATAGAGCATTGGGATGCACACTCCTGAAGAGGCATGCAGTGTAAAAGATGATGTTTGAAGCCCTTGGACGAACACGAATTGACAGACAGACACGGCATTGGGATGCCTCGTCTGATGTGAACCTCATGGAGGTTATGGTTCAAGTGATGTTGATGAGTAATCACGCTTGCGCGAGAAGCTCGAGAAGCCCATCGTCTGTCGCGGGAGGTCTTCAACTCCGACTCAAGTTACGAGACTGGAGTCTTGCGGGAAATTGGAATCCGAGTTTTGATTTGTGGTTTCACCTTGTAGGTGACTTCTCTATACACCGAGGCTGGAACCATGTGTAGGCCATTTCCAGGAAATGTAAATTGGACAATGGAGAGAAAATACTTGTAAGTACTCCTTGCTCTGTTCTGCTGCTAGTATGTACGTTTCAAAGCGTTAGCCTCAGAGGACCAAACCTAAATCCTATCGTGGACATTTTCTCTCGCATGTCTGCAGGTTTCGTCTTCTGTTGCTTTATGTGGATCGCAACAGTAATCCCGCTTGGCTCTCATGTTCACTCCGAGTTGAGTTTGACGATGCCAATGTATACGACTCACGACACTTCACCTTCATGACTACCACCTCTTGAACATAACTCGTTCCGAATTATATCGAGAGATGCGTCAAATTATGATATATTGTGGTACAACCAAAAAACCCAAACAATCCCCGGGGAAGGCACGACTGCCGAAGAACATCGAATAAACAAGATAACTCCCATCCCTAAACATGCGATGCGTTTCTCCCAACTCTTCATCTCAACCTCAAACACATCATCCCGCTCGTCAAAACGCATTCACAGCGCAGCAATGGTTGATCTAAAAAATCTGACCGAGAGTATATCAGCAGCTAGACGCGAAGCGAAGGACTTTAATAAGCAAGCGTACCAGGAACGAAGGGATATGTAGAGTGGGCCATGCCACATCTAGGCCACGACGCAGACAGAGCTGCTGCCGCTGCCGCCATTCTCTCCGTCGGCAGGGACACTGGTGGGGTGATCTTCCTTAGTGGAAGTAACAGCAGAGAAGTAGGAGCTGATCGAGGTGAAGGCGTCCATTATTCTAGGAGATGGTGATGCACAAAGCAAGAGGCTTTTAGCAAGTTAAGTGAAAGCGGATGAGTTGGAGTTGGGAAGAGAAAGTGAATCGATTGAACCTCTTTTATAGCCTTTCCAGCTTGTGTGGCTGGGTAGGATTCAGAATGGTACCGGCCAGTGGCAAGTGCTATCGTTAGCCCAAAGCAGTTGTCGAACAAGGTAAGCTGTGCGCGGATATGTCAGTCCGATGTACAAATTTCATTGTTGTAAAAGGGCACAAGCTGGCACAAGGGATGGAGGATCTCTAAGTTCTTCATTCCTTCACGATTCTGAGACACGCCTTGGCTGGCCTTACAATAATAACCTGCGGAATGTGCATCAACAGACAATAAACACGGGAGAGCTGGCTATGTACCTCTCGATCACTTGCAAGTTCTAAAACCAAAACAAGGAACAGAAAAAGAAAAAAGAAAAAGAAATTGGTCAAGACAGGGCCTTAAGTTGCAACTAATCCGACGTGCTTTACATGCCTGAAAGTGACAGACAAAGCAAAAGTAACTTGCGAGGGAGGTGGAAGGGGCTAAACGGGCTCCAAATTCCGCGAATACAAGACATTGGAGACAAGATCGAAAGAAACAAATAGGTCCAGAATCCGCAGGGTCCACATTATCCAGGATGATTCGGAAGGACATAGACCCGTTGCACAGGACACAAGACCGGAAAAACATGAATTTCCAGAAGACTTCAGTTTTGAACAAGATGGCTGAGCTCGAGCCGTCAACCACTGATTTTCTAGGCATCCTCGGTTGGTGCAGGCCTCGCTACCTCAGAAACGCAGCACATGAATGCCAGATACTTAAATTCAATCAGGTAAATCTTCTCCTTCATCGTTCACTTCTTTGGTAACAGTGTAACTGGAACGACGCAATTAGCAGTGCCAAAGAAGCTATGGAAAGGAACGCGTACCATTTCAGCGGGAAGGCGCTGTGATCGTGTTACTGCTTGTGCTACAGGCCAGGATTCCGATGGTGTATCAAACTACCAGTCCGAAGCCTCTGGGGTAAAGGGAATAAACATGGGCTAGGGATGTAGCTTTGATGGTAGACGCGAGACCGTCAGCTCTTGTCCTCAAGATTGACTCCTGTTGACTCAACGCTCAGCGCTCAATGCTTATAAATTTTTACAGTACTATACAGGGTTTTGCGTTTCATGTTGAGATGCTACCTCCACAAGTTTTTTTCCTTGGAGCTCGTGACCTTTGTAACGCAAACAGCGCCAATGAGGCCTGTAGTTCCACGTCAGCTAGGATGGCGTCTTTGTTTTCTATATCACAACATTGAATAGTTAGATTTGTCGTTTACCCATACGAGGTGTGAAACGTGCCTTTCCAGGAGATTTCGCTTTAGAGGAGGGCTGAAGAGAAATTGGCTTGAGACGCTGACCATTAGCTGTGAATAGGACCACTGACCTTCAGCTCTGACTGTTCGGGCTCAGACTTGACCTAAAAAAGACACTAAGTTTGCAGCGTAGCAACCCCAAAAGATAATCACCTTCTTTGCTGATGGAGGACCATCTAATACTTCGATATCAGCATCACTATCAGACGATTTCTCCACCTTGGCCTGGACGCCCTTTGCACTCGGAGACACTCGTTTGCGCTTGACAGCTTTCTGGGATTGCATCTGTTTCGAGAACATGGCCTGAATACCATCCCGCCTTTCTGAGATGGGTAAAATGAAACTAGATGACTCGGTTCCCACTTTCCCTACTTCTTTGGGTACCTGATAGCTAAAACATTGTGGTCGGCAGTGCCGAAGAAGATAGGTAAGATAGACATACCACTCAAGTGGACAGACATTACTGTCGTATGCTTGGGACACCAATTTTGACAAATCTTCAGACCAGGATTGCGACGACGTATCGAGCCACTGGTCTAAAGCCTCTTGTGTAGAGAGAATGACAGGCTGTCTATCATGTAACCAAGAGAAATCCTTGGAGGCAGCAGTTGTGACTATTGTAAATGTCCATATAGTTTCCGTCTCTCCTATGAAAAAGAAAGAACTAGTGCATAGGAGTCCAACCGACAAATCGGAATTCGACGTACCTTCAAGCACAACAGAATCATACATTCCGGCAAGCAGCATTAGCTTGCCATCCTTAGGTTTCGTGAAATGCGGCAGTTTTTCCTTTCCTTTCGCCAACCATTCATAATAACTAACTTTGTTTCAATATGCTCCAGACCCTATGGCAAGTAGAAATCGCTCACCCTTGGCAGAGAACGACGCATCGTCTCCTCCCTTTGATACTATTCCAAATCCCGCCTCCTTCAACGAGATTCTCCGCTCGAGCATTGATCGTTTTCAAGTTCTTGTCTTCGTATTTGGTCCAATGCGGTATGAGACCCCATTTCATGGTCTGCATGACCAATTCCTTGTCCGAGGATTCCGCTTTGTCACTGGAAGTACTTGATTGAGCCTCAGCACCCTTTCGAGAGCTGTTGGCATCTGAGCGCTTTTTGCCAGGATTTCTGCGCCTTATGACTGGCGCTTGTGTCCGTGGTGCAATATTATATCGCGGTATGAATTGTTCCTGAGCGATCCAGTCATTGACCGGTAGGTTATAGCCATGAACAGCTTGAATTTCTTGATGCTATGAATTGACTTCAATATGGACACACGAAATAAGATTCAGCAGTACTTGCTTCAAGACGGAGCGAGAAACGACCGCACATGAGAGCACTTAGGAGAGGGGCGTCGGATGACTAAGCGGACGTTTACTAGCGCTCCGACTTCTCGCTTAGAGCTGAAGTTCTGAACGTCTAAACTACATTTCCTTCACATCGCAACGATGAACAAACGGACGTCGCAGCACAATGTTTTGATGATGGATACAGACGAGACCGAGTAAACGACCAGAGAGAAGTACAAATCGGAGGACGAGGTATGAAGATGTTAACAAGCAAGGAGACGTACAATGAAGAGAGGGATGGAGACGATATATGAAATCAGGTATGTGATATAACCAAGAGAAGGAAATAGAAAATTACTAACATGAGTCTATTTAATCTACAGTCAAGTTACGAAAAGCTTTTCTGAACCTTTGAACATGTTCTTGTCTTTTTGCTGAAAATCGTCTCTTCAAGCTCTCTGCTTTCAGCTCTTTCTTTGAACCTCCTGACTACGCGCGACTTGAACGAGTTAGACAGTGACTCTCTCTTTCTGATTTGAGCGACAGCAAGCGACGATGAACGCGCTTGGATACTGGAGTTTTCGACTGTCTCTCAGGGTCCGAGCCAGACAGTGAGCCTGAGTGAGGGTGGCTTGGTGCCGGACTTGACGAACATCGTCCCGGAGCTAGTATTGTTGTCGGATTCAATGGCTGGCAGGACGTTCTTGCAGTTCTTGCAGTTCCAGACTCCGAATCTTCCTGTGCTTTTGTGATAACGTTGTCAGAAGCGTCCTTGCAGTCATCGAGCGTGCTAAGTTGGTCCAGCGTTGGTGATATGGGGTCTTTCGCAAAATGGCCTTTGGACTTGAACAAGACCAAACTGTCGGACGATGTCGTTCCTCCGGGATCGTCGCGATAGCTTCAAGTAAAGGGGGTTCTCACCGAGTATTGCTTGGGCTTGCGTATACTCGAGTTCTTCATGTGCGCATAGTTGTTCCATGTTCTGTCATTGCAATCCTCGGCAGGGGGGCACAAGGGAGCGGACACGAAGGACGACGCGCCATCACTGCTTGATCTCGAGTAAGGGCCTCGCAAAGGCTGGATAACTTGTTCTCGTATGGGCATGAATTCCAGCTCCATGCTGTGCTCGGTCGTGACGGGCGACAAGTCTTGCGGGGGCGTATCTCGAGTCTCCAGCCACCCCAAGAGGTCATCCACGAGCGTTCCTGGTTGTATTGTCTCGAGAAAACTAGGCGACGGCCGCAGAGAGTCCCGCAGGTGGATGTGAAAAGAGCGCTCCTCTTCAATTGGGGGAAGAGCAGGTGCAGGTGGGAGAGATACGACAGATAAAGATTGATTGTCGTTAAACATCTTCTCAAGGAAGTCGTCCATGGCGGTTCCGTGCTCCGTGATAGCCTCAACGAGAGGTCTCCTGTGTTCGCGTGTGCGCTCTACCTCCATCATGTGCTTAGTAAAGGCATCATCTTCGACGAGCGCCGTCTTTCTTGATGCTGTTGTTGGTGGGAATCAAAGTGTGAGCACTGTGTCTCGCACTCCTGGCTAACAACAGTTAAGTGGTTTCTGTCGGAGAGAGTCCGGATAATGCTTTCTGTGGTCAGATCAACTGACAGCATCACTTCTGAGCTTGGCTCTGAGCACTCTGCCTCGTGATGCGCCAGCGAATCGGTGCCGGAGACGTGGTCATTGACAAGAATTGGGATACAGGACGGTGGTCCGTCAATGAGGGAGGGTGCAAGTTCGTCGAAATGGTTAAAGATGGCAATTGAAGGGAGCGCTTCATCTAGGAGAGGGTCGTCATAGGATGGGATGGTTAGCGAATCTTGAGAGATGCTGGGCTTGGAATCGCGCAATGAGCTCCGAGGAAAATAATTCCCGTTGGTTGATGCGTAATAGTTGAAGATGTCTTCAATGCTGCCATTGTCGTTGGCGAAGTTCTGAATGGGAGGTTCTGCTAACACTTCCGAGGAATTTTCGTCGGCTGTAGGCATAGGTGCAAAGACAGGAGACTCGGCGCTGAATGCAAATGGCGAGTCGACCATTCCTGACGCGTTGGATAGGCGAATTTCTCGCTGTTGGACTGTGCGGAAGTAGGATGGATGTGAATGGCAGGCTGGAGAAGCGAGCGAGCCCGGGAGGTGACTTGGTTGCATTGAGGTCTGTCGACGGCGACGACACGTCAAACGAAGAGAATGAAATACTTGTGTGGATACAAGGATCAAGAGTACTATGTCTTCTCTGAGATGGAAGATGAAGAGAGAAAGACGAAGAGATAGCACTTCTAATGCGGTGGTATCTGCGAGAATTCGAACGATGCTCAAGGTCAATTCTATTTCCACTTTATCATGTGTTTTTTTTTTCGGACTCGACGCGCTTATCACGTGATGTGCGTATACTCTGCTTTGCCCCTACAGTCGTGTCTCGGATCTCCAGACATATTGTAAATAGTCAGCCTTCTGCAGGTCCTGCACCCAATCTATGAATTTATCCAATCCTTCTACTAATGTATATATGAAAGGTGACAGCGTTTTGCAAGTAACACATTTGTTTCAGGCGTTATCAGCTGTGGTGTAGCCCATATCTACAAAAGTCCTCATACGGTCTCCAAAACATATCATGAGGTAGAGTATCCTAGAAACCGAGTGTTAACAATCAATGGTTTATCAAAGCGAACTTTAACTTGGCAACTCACCCGAATCCTATCCATGTCAAAATCGTGCACATGATGTTAGTCGCGAGTTGACCGTATGTATTGACAGACGGGAGAATACCCGCAATGCAGAATGAGACAAGAAGAGAACGGAGACCCCTACACAGTCAAGAACCGTGACGTGAGCATCCCAAATTGATTTGATTGAGCTACAACTTGTCACTCACTTCATTGCAGCCATACTTTCTGCGCTTCGATCGTGTAGGATATCGACGCAATATGAACCACACGGACTCAACACCATGTCAACCTGCCATACATACAATCAGTTTGCCGCAATCCAATCACAGTACCTTGGTAGCATACCCCAAATCCATTACAGAATAAACACACCAAGTTGAGAACCAATCCGGGTATCCCATCCACATACTGTGTGATCAGACCGGACAGCAGAACAGAAAGAGGGACCAGCGTCGCTGCAGGTATCAGGGCAGCTTGCAGTCGATCCTCGGGAATCCAGACACCATTTCGTATTTTTCGCCATTTGATGATAGACTGATCGGATAAACGACCTGCAATGTTTGCACCCACTGGATGTTGGGGTGTAAGTCATCAGACGAAGCTACAAGCAGAAGAAATATACCAATATTGCCAAACCCACAAGGTAAAAAGCACGCTCCGATGAGGGCCTCATTGGTGATGTTATAACGTACGCCAATCGTATATGCCAGAGGAACCAACAAAACTATCGTCAAAGGGCATTAGAGTCGTCACAGCATTCTCAAGCTGGTCTACCAAACCATAGTTAGTAAGTAAAATCAGGAATGACACGATGCCCTGTACACCATGTCAGATCAATGCTGTTCCAGAATTCAATGCAACCCACTAACATCAGCAACGAGGTTTGGGCTTTTCAGCAGAGACAAACTCTTCAGAGGGTTCACAAATATGAACCTGACACGAGCGCCCCGCTCTTGGCGCAATTTATCGATGCCCCGAGCACCAGGATGGCTAGTCTCTGGGAAAAACATATACATTGACAAAAACGAAGCCAGAGCCAATAGAGACAGAACGTATTGGGCAATACGCCAGGATCCATAGTGCGCAGCCAATCCTAGTCACAACACAATCCTCAGTCAAGTAAAACTCAAGGAAGAGAACATAGCATACCTCCAAATGTTGGGGCTAACGCGGGACCTAGGAGACACGCCTACAAAGCAGGATGAGCTACTTGCAATTTCAAGTATAATAATATTAGCTTACACCGAAATAGATACCCATCGCGGTACCCCTCTGATCCAACCTGTATATATCCCCGATGACTCCTGCTCCTACAGAGATTCCGGGTGCAGCTCCAAGCGATTGGACCACCCTCCATGTGAGGAGCTGGGGGATCGACTGGGAAAGACCAACTGCCACCGATGCGGCGCACATCAGCGGAAGGCCGACTAGATATACAGGTCTTCGTCCATCTAGATAGTAGTTCACGATAGTTAGAAAAGATCATTTCACCATACAAAAATACAAACAGAAAGTCGAGTAGGTCGCTCCAAACATGCTGCCCAGCGCAATTGCAAGGACCGACAGGCTGACGGCTACACTGAATGAAAAAAAAATGTTGTGGGTCAGTCTTCTGCCACACAGCACATGTCCTGCTCTTACCTCACGACTGTGCCCGTAGAGTGCAGGTCCTCAGCAATCTGCGGAATAGTCGGGATGAAAGTCCCAGAAACGAGAACTAAAAGACAAATTACAACTCCACATATATTTCAAGAATTTATGCGCACGAACATGGCAGCAAGCCAGCCCACGATATGAGACCCACGATCGTCTTTTTCTTCTGAGGACTAAACCTGTCGTACATAGCTTCGTGCTTAGACTTGCTGTCGACTGGAGGAGTGTCGAGAGATTCAGAAACATCCTCAGTGTCATGTTCCGTGTCTCCCTCTGCAAGGAGGGGAACTATGACTTGCTCTTCTTCTCGGGGCATTGCAGACCTGGGATTTTGGAAAGAGAAGGATGTTCTGACTCATGTCGAAGTAGAAGAAATATGACTCCGTGTTGGTACATGCACGTGTTGATAAGTTAATACGTTGAGCGATATCGGCCCGAAGCGGAGGTGGGGTCGATACTTCAGTCGGACTGCGATTTTCTGAGCAACATTTCAAGAGGCTGGATAGACATCTGGACTGTTACAACTAATGTATTGAGACAACTGAAGTAAACAAGGTCATACTGCAGATACCACAGAACTAGTAAAACTTCTTCATTACAGTTCATATCATGGACATGATCATGCGAACAAACGCTTGGTGTACCTGGATCCACGATGACAGTCAGAAAAAGTCAAGTAACTGCTAACAAAAATAACTCACGAATTGAGACCATGAACCCCACCCTCGACTTGTGCGCTAGCAGTCCTCAGCTCAAACCTAACTTTACCGCTAGCAACACCCTCTCTAAGCTCCGTAAGGTTCTTCACCCCAATATCCTGGAATGAGTGCTGGACCCCAGTATAGAGGTAAGGAATGAACGCCTTGACACTTCCTTTGTCCTGTACATCCCCGCTGACGCCTTGCGCGACCTTGACTGCACTGCTCTCCGAAAAATACCTTGACGTCGCGGCATTTTCAACAGTAGAGCCCTTCTTCGGTGGTGGGTATTTGCTTGATCCAGGCTGAGTGCCATTGAGTTTAGGTTTGGTACTCGGGGCACCAGGCTTGCCCTGCTCCATAGCCTCAAGACTACCCATGCCCCGGTAAGCCTTGACACGCTTGCCTTCGTGGTAGAAGTATTCACCAGGGGCTTCCTCAGTGCCAGCGAGAAGCCCGCCCATCATGACGGCACTAGCACCAAGAGAAAGGGCTTTGACGATGTGACCAACGTTACTGATACCGCCATCAGCAATGACGGGCACACCAAACTTGTTGGAGAACTCGGAAACGGCGTAGACAGCAGTGGCTTGCGGTCTACCAACGGCCATGACTTCTTGGGTGATGCAAATAGATCCAGAGCCCATGCCGACGCGAAGACCATCGGCGCCTGCAGCAATGAGCGAGGCAGCCTGTTCGCGAGTCACTACGTTTCCAGCGATGACCTCGAGCTTAGGGTACTTCTCCTTGATGAACTTGATCATGTCGAGCTGGAAAATTGAGTTGCCTTGAGATGAGTCGAGGATTATGATATCAAGTCCCGCATCTACGAGGAGAGCAAGGCGGTCTCGGTCGGAGGGGCGAGTACCAATAGCTGCGGCGGCGTATAGCTGTTTAGTTTCAGGATTCTTGGAAGCCAGTGGATAGGATTGGTTTTTGAGGAGATCGGATCGAGCGAGAAGGGTGACTAGATTGCCATTAGAGTCGATGATAGGGAGCTTTCCCTTTTTCGAATCCCGTAGGATATCGTTTGCTTCGAGGAGAGTAATGCCCTGCTGGGCAGTTACCAATTCGGTAACCATAACCTCGGAAAGAGGGGTAGACGGATCACGGAACTGAATGTCACGAGAGGTGACAATGCCAACTAATTTTCCGCCTAAGACACCAGAGTCTGAAAAGTGAACGTGAGTACGAGAGTAACAACGAAAGGATGGTTCAAAAAAATCAGAGTGTTATATATGAAAAGGTGTCCGCAGATCACGCATAAAATGCGTTGGTTGGAAGAACGAAGGTTATAATGTATGTCTCATCAGATAACGCTTATTAAGAGTGAAACGAACCTGTGATGGGTATTCCACAGAACCCAAGCCTTGCCTTAATGTCCAAGACATCTTCGACTGTGTGGGTTGGGGAAAGAACGACTGGATCGGTAATGAATCCGTTCTCGTGTCGCTTAACCGCTCGGACCATGGCAGCCTGCGATTCAGCAGACTGATTGTGATGAATAACACCGATGCCTCCTAAGAGCTGGATTCATAATCAACAAAAAAAACAGAGATGAAGAGAAAAACCTATGCTTACAGCAAGAGCGATAGCCATCTGGGCCTCTGTAACAGTGTCCATAGGACTACTCATGAATGGCGTCTTGAGGACAACATTCCTAGTAATACGACTTTCTGTCATAACATCTGAGGCTGGAAAGTCGATTTTTCCTGGAAGGAGAAGGAAATCATTATAAGTGAGGCCTCCATGGACTCTTGAGTCCATGAGGTCAGCTACGGAGAGGCCATCTGAACGAGGATAAGACTTCAGATACTCGAGAGCAGTTGAAGGATCGAGGAGAGTAGAAGACTTGGATGGCATGCGGGCGATTAGGCCAAAATTCTTCACTTCAAATTTTTGCTGCTTATATAGGGATGTTTGGCTGAAACAAACAGTTGCCACGTGGAAGCAACGTGATTTATGTCTAATATGTCACGTAATATCATGACATTGACACACAATGCATTTCGAAACCGGAGAACTGCGTGCGCAGACGAACTTCGAGCGACGAGGAAAGAAGCTGGAAGACGTAGGGGAGCCCTCTATATGATCTCGGATGATCTCCGCCTATACTCAAGGCCCAGCTGTACCTCCTTGGAGCGTCTACCTGCAGTCTTCTTTATGTTCGAGCCGATCGACTCCTCTCTGACTTGAACGCTTCAGATTCTCTTGATGTTGTAGGTCTTGAAAATATCTGAAGGGGTCCGGGGCCGTGTGTCAAGTACTTATTTCGCGCATCTTCAAGAGAAGTACCAATGCCGGGACGGGTCAAACTCCCCCTCTGATACGAAGGGACAACAGGCAATATCAGCTTTTGAACCCGTTACGGTTTAGCTGATATTTCCCCTGATAATGTATGTCTCGATAGCAAAAGCTTTTGGGAACATATAGCAAATCAAGACGTACACGTACGTATGGTATAGCATGCTGCCATTTAAATTATACACACATATTAAGCACAACCGCAGGCCGCAATTACCCTATTCTTCTTCACTTCAGGCGGAGAACTTGATGTACAACAATTGCGACCATCTAGTTCTTAGTAAAGAGCTTCTTTCTCGGAACCTATGTGCACACTTTTGACGTTGGACTTATGGAACACTATTTAAACGGATACTCGGACGGCCGCGTTTCCATGATCAAAACGGTTTTCTCGAATGCGTGGACTAGCTGCTCCACTGCTTATATAGAATACAGAATGAACCGGCCTCATTCAGCCCTTCTGTCGTTATCATGCCAGAAAGCAAGTTTCAAGTGCTCGTAGTCGGTGCTGGCTTCGGCAAGTACCTCTGCCCCCGTTCCTCATCGATGTAATTGACCCGATGGTCAGGCGGTCTATCGGCTGCGATTGGCTGCGCTCGTCAAGGCATTCCCGTTACCCTCATTGAACGAGGTACTGAACCCTCCCCTTACGGCGACGCTATCGGTTTTGCCCCAAATTCCTCTCGCATTTGCTTTAGATGGGGCATCGGTGATAAAATGTGGGAGTACGCGTCGCACGGCAGGTACTTCAACGTTCGGGATGGGAAGAGTACGTTGTTCATCCCTCTACTCCCTGGTCATGGCGAGTAAACTACTCCGTTTCATGCAGCCGGCAAAATAATATTCCGGGATGACCACGCAAGAGAAGTCGAACGATATGGATGGACAGGCTTACCGGGTCACCGTGCATACTTCCACTCTCTCTTCTGGGAGCTGGCCGTCAAGATGGGAGTCAACATGCGCCTTGGTACCAAAGTAGTTGACTACGAAGAGCCCGACTCGGATGAAGAGAAGCCTTGTGCGATATTAGAGAATGGCGAAAAAGTTTACGCTGACGTAGGTGTCAATGAGTAACCTAGCGTCTGCGTACTTGGCTAGGGGCTGAACACTTCGCTCTTGAATAGGCTATACTTGCCGCCGAAGGAATTGGAAGCAAAGCCAAACAGTTGGTCCTTGGTTTCAACGAAGTCGTCCAATCCTCAGGCTATGTAAGGCCCTTTATTCTTTTACCGACGTTCCGCACTCTAACGCGCCTCTTGGCAAAATAAACTTCAGGCCATCTATCGTGCGTACGCTCCTGCTGCTCCGCTCCTCGAAGATCCAGAGACCGCCCATCTCTGTGACGGCTCACCTCAAATCTGGATTGGCCCGGACAAGCACACACTTCTGTGCACGTTCGGTCGAAACGGAACTATCACGCACATGAGTTTCGCGATGACACACGAAGACAAGGACAATACAGCAAAGGAAAGCTGGTCGAGCTACAACGCCTCGAGCGTGAAGGAAGCTCTAGAGACACTAGGGGAAGGCTGGGATCCTGTGTAAGTGGATGTTTTGCTCGACATACGCTCGTCCGATCCAACTCCACGTGATAATAGACTCTCAAAAGCCATCTCCAAATTCACGGATTGTATTGATTGGAAACTGGCTTGGAGAGACCCTCTTCCTCGCTGGGTATCGGAGAAGGGACGTGTAAGTGCTAACACCCCTAAAAGCATACTTAATCCTTACGTGAATATTTTGAAACAGATTACCCTCTTGGGTGACGCGGCACATCCATTCCTGCCCACGTCTGCTCAAGGAGCTTCACAAGCCACAGAGGATGGTGCTACCCTGGGAGTGTGTCTTGGATTGGTTGACAAGACCCCAGCTGGCATGCGCCTTGCACTGAAGGCATTCCAAGATATACGATACGATCGGGCTTCCGGTGCTCAACAGAGCGGAAGAACGCAGGTGGGTGTATTTCTTCAGGCTGACGACCAAAATTCTCATCCTTGGACAGCTCCAAAAATGGCACGTCACTGACACCAGCAAGAATGCTGAGTTTGGCCTCGACTCGAGGGCCTATTACGACCATGATGCCGAGCTGCACGCACTGGAGAGTTTCGAGTCCACAGCGCGTAAAATTCTGAACGATCCTTCGTTCAGCCTCAGTTCTACGCTTGTCGATAAGGTTCGTAAGAACATCGAGGGAGATACTATCTATGCAAAGGGAGTCCCAGAGGATATCAAAGCGGGATGGTACCCTCCGCCTTTCGAAATCCCTGAGCGGGACAGACCATAACGGTGTAGCACTCCTTGCAAGTTGAATATATGCTCTGATCCCAGGTAAGCTCCAAGTTCAAGGAAATTGAATACGTAGATAAGTAGTGTACATTAGAGGACAGAAAATACATGAATACACTGGCATTTGCAGGAAACGAATTACCAGATGTAAGGAATGACTCTGTAAGGCACTTTCTTCTTGTATTCGATATATGCAGGACCCATGGCGAGATCGTCTTCAATCAATTTTTCCTACGCGACAGTGTCGGTCAGTAAGCGAAAGTGAGTGGAACAACGAAGACAAACTTCAACCGGTATCTTGTATGCAAAAGCAGCAATGCAAACACCAAAGCTAACAAGAGGGATCCAAGACCAGTAGGCGACCGAGAGAAGAACAAGTTGACTAAGTGCCATGCTTTCCGTTACAGCATAGTCAATAAACGTTTGCCGCCGTATAAGATGTTGTCAGGTAAGGCGTACCTGTAAATTGGGTGACGGATGTATGCGTAGGGACCGGTTGTAACGACCTCGGCTTTCTCTCTCACCTAGTGTGTAACAGACAGAGCGTTAGCTGAAGCACGACAGAAACAACGTCAGAACGCACTCCGATGTAGTGAAACTGCTTTCCAAGCGCGCGGATTATAGCTTCATGAAACCAGATTGTAGACACGACACCAAGCGACGCGACAGTGCGAAGCCAAGCCTTACCCCCGACACCTGCAGCGATGTCGGCCTCGATAGGAAAGCTAGTTTGGGTATACCATTCCGGCTGGGTAAGACCATTCGAGAGAACTCCGACTATATAGGTGAGAGGTACTGCGACAATCGCGACTGCATGTATGGGCGTTACGAGCTTGCCTAGGGAGGTCTTTGGCAGAGATTTGATTTCACCGGCTTCAGCGTTAGCCTTTGCTGATCCTTTGCGCTGTTGTGCAACTGTTCAGATGAGACAGTTGAATAGAGGGGTAAGCAGGATATGAGTTCAAAGTCACCAATTGTTCCAAAGACGCTGAGGGTCGACGCGAGGACGATAGCTTCGATGCCTTGGTTATGAGATAGGTGTATACCTGCGAGGTACCGCATATTGGCAATGGTAGAGGTACAAAAACTGGGTGCATCACTGATCAAATAGAGAGTATATATACGCTGCACAGCACTTGTACGCTGAAGACGTCACCAATTCAGAGTTTTCGATGTTTATCACTATTCATAGTATTGAAGGAAACTGACAATGAAACCTTAAAAGTGATATGCGTAGCAAGAACATGATATAAATTATCCATAAGTTACTGTAGCAGCAGAAAAGTTTGAAAGGGGAGGTGTACAATCGGCTCCCAGGGCTACTGTTGACGTGTTGACGACGTACCGTCTGCCATTGCTTCCAAGGCGTGCATGAATAAATTACTGACCGCAGAATGGCAGTATGGTCCAGAGAGGTTAAAGTTCACTTTGCGACTCATATGATATTCTCGCTCTGGTTTGTGGGTAGAAAGCTTCTCAGCAAAGGAAGACAAGATTTGGTATCATGAGGCAGTATACTTCCCAAGCTTTTTTCGAAGTGGATGGTCAGGACGTACGCCAACTTTTCTAAGAATATTTCCAAGCTCTGCCGCCTGTTTCGCTTTTTCTTCGTCACCCCCCTTCGACTCGAGTAGATCCCTTACTGCTCTAGCTAAACGGCCTTTGGGACCAGGGGAAGGACCCGTTCCTTTCCCCTTCGGTATCTTGTTCTTGACTTTGGTCCCTTTGAATTTCGGAACGGTTAGCAAAGGCTCAATGAACTCGGTGCGAAACCGACGATGAGCCAAGGCAGAAATGTGGACAATGCGGTCAGGAGGGCTTGCAGCTTCAGCACAAGCCTCAGCTTCCGCAAGTGCGGCTGATCCTGCTTCAACATTGCCCCACTTCTTCAACTCATCCATCCGCTTCTCCCTAAGTCTCTTCGCGAGCTGCTCCCGGGTATCGTTGATCGTGATAGTCTTGGCGACGTGTTCAAGGACGTCACTGAGAGTGAGCCACCCTCTATCTTCATCAACTGCACGTTTGACGTAGTGACGGTTGACATAGTTAAGCAGGCGGTTAGCAGACTGAGCACCTGCTGAGTAGCGATTGAAACAAGGAATGATGTAATGGATAAGATCAGAGTCTTCCTGAGGAGCACCAAGCAGTAGTTCACGTGCCGCATCAGCGAAATACTTGTCTAGTTGGTCATAGAGATCTGTCCCGCTAGTCAGAGCAACGTCGTCCGATTTTCGAGAGACAGCGTTGTACGCCTCAGTTTGAGAGGTGATACTGGGGGAACATGAGAAGAGACCCTTTGGAGTACAAATATAGTTACTTTACTAGTTATAACACGCCGAATGGACACCAGCATAGAAATCCACATCGATAGCAGGAGCTTTGGAAATATTATTCGTCGGACTTTTCACTATATGGTCCAAAGCTGGGGTTATATATGCCCAAAGCGAAGACAAAGAGGCAGCCGGGTTTGCGCTACCAGTAGCAGGGTTCGGAAGAGGAGGAACAACTGGAGCTGCGGGAGGCACTGCAGCGGACGGCATGATAGTAGGGGAAACAGCGACGTAGAGCCTGGGAAAATCCCCTGAAAATAACTCGACCAAACAACCGCCTCTCCGAATTCGGAGACACCGCCCTCTCCCCTGACGATCCCAATCACCGAAGGCGGCGCAAATACTTCCAGATAGCACTTCCGAGTTTCAAGGTGCTGTGACTTCCGTGCTATTTTCATACTTTAGGGCTGTATCTGGCTAAAAGTTCTATTCATAACTCAAATATTGCCGTTTATCGCGGTTTCGAGCCTTATTTAAGGGCTGTCGTGGACATGAGTCTCCTTCAGCTGTGCTCCCCCTTTGCAGGTTACTGGTTAACCTTCTACGTCTGACCTACTCCATCCACACACAAGTCGCTCTCATTTGACGCCTAACTCAAGCCATTCTCAAGATGCTTCATGGAATGTTCAGAAACTTATACCAGGCTCTGCTTTGTCTTATTATCTTGCGTGCTGTTTCTACTGCCTCTGCGTCGCCAGCAAGGTCAGAAAGTGCTGTAATCCTGCAAAATACTTTCTCACACTAGCCTGCTCTTCAGACTACTCGGAAGACAGGATTCGTTAGATGGAGATGCACAGGGTAACACTGGCCTGAGCACCAGCTCCACACTTCCTCAAGCAACGGGAGGCTTAGACTCGGACTCCGGAAGCCTGGATAGTTTGTACCGTCCCCTTTCTTTCAAACGACTGGCCTACTAACTTGTATCATTCTAGCTTTAGGGTCAGGTCTAGGCTCTCAGACTACAGCTGCATCTATACCCTCGTCTACCGGCCTTTCTACAAGCTCGACGGTTGGAATGACCTCGGACTCGGACTCGGATGGTAATATATAGGTTTCATCTATTTTCGTCGTAAATTCATATTGATGACGATATACTATAGGCGACCAAACTGAGGACGAAGGAGAATGCGGTGAATGCTCCGATGATGATGATGAGTCTCATTCAGGTACATTTTTCTTACACACCAGCTCTGTTTTGATATTTATTCGCGCACATTTCCAGATTCCGATGTCATCATTAAGTTGGAAGGTCCCAATACTATCGTTATCGACACAGATGGTGGTCACCAAGGGGGCGAAGACAACAGCTCTTGTGAGGATGAAGACGACTGTGACTGCGATGAAGATAGTGTAGACGGCGATGACGACGAAGATGAAGAAGACTGTGATTGCGATTCTGACACTGACGATGCCGACCCATCTGCATCGACGTCTTCGTCAACTACAGACTCGGGAGACACAAGCTCGACATCCAGTTCTCTTCCCACAGATGGCACAGACACCGACTCTGGAGATTCCACATCTACCGCAGACTCGGCTTCCTCCACTACAGCAGATGACACAGATCCAGATTCCGCATCCTCAGCGGCTCCCTCCACTGCAACAGATGACGCAGATTCGGAGATGAACTCTGGAGATTCCACGTCCACAGCAGACTTGGCTGCTTCTACCAGCACCGGTGATTCCATGCCGGCGTCTAGTGACGACTCGGATGATTAGTTGACGTATTCTAATGAAAATATATAATCTCTTGGCTTCAGTAGCGTGATTCTCTGCCTATGAGTCTACTCTCGAATGAACGGGAAACAAGATTTAGAAGATGTTCAATTTGTAAGTTTGAACTAAGCTTTTTGATGATGGGGACGCAATCTGGCCTTAAGATTATTCTGTTAAAATCTATCATAATCCTAGGTATATTGGATTGCCATTCGTCCGTAGAGCTACGGTTTCTGTTAGGTTCTGCTTTGCCTCCCCCTATTTGATTTCACTTGCCGTTACGTTATCTCAGCTTTGTTGTGTGGGTGTATTTACCAATGGGCGTGAGAAAGCTCCTGTTGGTTCACGGTCATCGTCTGGCAGAGCGGCGGCGACTATCAACGAAAGGCGGGGTCATTTCATGGACAGCGCTGCCCAAAAACTACTCGAATCGGTCACAATTAGGACTCTTCATGCCAATAATTTCTCTCGTTCCTCAACTCAGGCTTCACTAGTGCTCACTGACCTTCTCTCTCGCTACTTCTCTCTTCTAACTTCAACTTGTGCGAAATACGCCCAGCATGCTGGCAGGACACGTCTCACAGCTACTGATGCTGTCTCTGCTCTAGACGAGCTTGGTGTGAGCGTTGATGAACTTCATGAATTTGGTACTACAGAAGGTGTCGAGTTCAACCGTTACGCGGTGTACAAGTCGCTGCGAAGAGTTGAGGATCTAAAGGAGTTCAGAGGTCAGTTTATCGCATTTTCGCTGCCTCATACGTGGCCAACTCTTTGCAGCGCATCTCTCGGACGGTTTACGGGTTGACGCCGACGACGTAATACCGCTTCAATACGCCCCTCTTCCATCTGACTTTGAAGAAGAATCAGACCAAAGTGGTGCAGATGAGGATGATGAAAACGATGCTTCTGGGGAAGAAGATGTTGATATGGACGTGGACGTCGCGGAGTCATTCGACGCAGCCATAAAGCCTAATTTGTCACGATATACGACCACTCCGTTTCCCTTGTCTCCCATTTCCAACCCTGCTTCACCGTCGTCTCGGAAGCGTCAGAGAACGCTTGACTGGAATCCGCCTTCACATGTTCCAAGTTTCCTTCCGCCTTTCCCCGCAAGTTTCGAAGCTCCGTCGTCTCCCACTGCTCCTCATCCTTCGGAACAACACCCCTTAGAACCTCCCCCTGCTCCAGTAGAAAGCACCGAAATTGAAAAACCCCCATCATTGCCCGTGCAGACCCAGGCTCAGGCAATACCATCTACCTCATCTGCTGCCTCCGACTACCAAGTACAAGTTCCTTATTCCCAATCATCAATATCAGCTGTTCCGGAGTGGCATCTCCCGTCTCAACCCTCTTCATTGTCCACCTCCGCACCAGCGCGGCCCTCGTCGCACTTGCCCACTCCTCAAACAGACCCCTCTCTCCTTGCTGCCTACCACCACATCCTCACCCATCCCCCTCCACCAAATGCGACTCAAATAGCCGCTAACCCCCTGCGACATAAAGTCGCCATGGCCCTTCTATCACTGACACAGAGTGCATCTCGATGGGAGATACCAGACACACTTTACGGAAACATTGCGCCGAACCAGCCTCGTGTGGCGCCCATAGGGCCTACGTATCCAGTGGCAATAGGTGACCCAACAGATCCTTCCAAGAAGGATTTCAAGTTCCCCACGACCATGCCCCGCACTGTTGCTTCGCAGGACAGGATAGTTCATTTAGTCAGTCAGCAGGGATCGAGGATCCCAGAGCTAGCAAGACACGTCCTTCCAGTGAGTATCTTGCTTGCTTTCCACAATAATATCCTGACACTCCTGGTTCTAGCCTGCAATTATGGCCCGAACCAGTCGTCTCTCTCATCCCCCGCCTCTTACCCGGAGCTCAAAAGTTCTCACATACGGTACTGGCGTCCCAGCGCCTTGGAACGCCAATGCACCTGCCGCCGCAAATACCGGCGATGGGGTGCCTGCTACTCCTAAAGAACAAACGAATGGCAAAGACAAAGACGGCCCAGCGCCCGTCTTGCCTGATGCACGGCTGTTCGCTACTTGGGACCACGAGCATAAAGACTTCCGAGTGCCTATTGCCCCGATCAAAGGCCGTACGCGGCTGGGGAGTGTTCAAATAGGCGGAGGCGGGCCTGGGTCTGGGCCTGCTGATGTAGAGAGGAAGCCTAGTGCTGGCACCATTTCGTTGAGTGCTAGAGCAAGGAGCTCCAGCAGAATAGGATGAGGCTTTAAAATTCCTTATGTATGTGAGGACTTGGGCTTTGGTTAAAGGGAGAGTGACAGGACTCGACTTAACTAGTGCTATCGCTTTCTTTTTCTATCCTCCTGTTTTCATTGTTGTTCTCTTCTGGACGTGCAGTTGTTTAGTTTTCCTGTCTGTGCAAGCTTTATATTTACATCCCATACGTATTTGTTTCTGTATTATTAGTTCTCTTCCTCTGGCAAAGTGGTTGGCATACATCGCTTATACGGGGCTATGAAATTCTGTAGCGCCCAAGATATTGGTTAGGCGCGCGGCCACAGCGGTTGAAGTATGTATAACTTTCATCTTGTAAATCGTGAACATTTATTGGAACTCGTCCATCACTAGCACTATCAACACTATCAAATTGAAACAAGAACTTTACAATCATCAAGCGATGAATACAGACGACGACTACGGCAATGGCAGGCGCTTTGCATCGCACACCCCTTCTAAATCGTCCACGCAACCTGAACTCAAGCCTTTTGACACCTTCAAGAATACTGCAGCATTCGAATCCGAGAAGGGGATTTTGAAGCTGGCGAAGCCTGATATTTCTTTCATCCCGAGCGATGACGCTGGCACCACTGCCAGGATTTCCACCAGAGTCGAAGATAAGCATCGTGAGCTTGACCTTGACTGGTGGCCAAGCAGCATCCTAGAGAATGAGCGTGCTCGCCTTTGGTTAGTAGCAGAGGATATTGATGAAAATCGGGTCATCGAGTACTCTCAGTTCGAAGGCCCTGGATCTGAGTTGTCGAAAGGCTTTGAGGTGTTCGAACGACTGGAGGGGGATGTCAAGGTACGTATACTTCTCCCTCTGTGTGTGCTGAAGCTGAAGACTAAGTCGTTCAGGAACTTGATAAGGAACAAGATTCTGTCAGCGATGGCAATGCCCAAGAGAGTGGGGAAGCGAACCTTGACACTAAGGTATCCAGTTTAGCCAAGGATATATCTACTAAGGTTTGCACTTCGGTCATCCCTGTTATATTTGTCGTCTCAAATTCAATGAATAGATTTATGAGACCACAAGATCTAGCGGTTATGAACAAACCAGTATGAGGGAAATGTACGGCACCAACGTAGTAAGTTCACATCCACCGTTCAATCATCTTCCAACTAACGATCATTCGCGCATCCTCATGAAGCCTGCCATTGGCTCTAAACACATACCCTCGGAACCATGCCAAATCTTCGAGTCCATACGAACTCAAGTTACCTCGCAGACCTGTACTTTCTCTGAGCTCTCCCGCCTTGTTTGGAAGCACGTCGAGGAAAGCAAGATTGACCCTGACTCCCACGTCTCCTGCTGGTCAGCATTCCACACTCTTGCGCAGACCATACGGTCGACGATCAACTTTCTGTCAGAAGAGAAGGAGCAAAGTTCGCTTTTTGACATAGTTATAGCTCTAGCACAAGAGGCTCGGCGTCTTTGTACTCACACCACTGCGCAAATGCTTCCTGTGTCACCCGATGAACACACACGAGTGCTCCTTGATCTCGCATACTGGCTTCGGGGCCGGTTCCATGTAGCCTTGGATGCGAAAGATATAGAAGAATGTTGTGCAGTTGCAGACTTGGCATTGTGCCTCCAGCCATCCTCTAAATCTATGCTTCGATGTGAAGCATTGCGGCTCATGGCAAAGTCTATGAGAACTGAATTTCTTGTCCTCATGGGGATTAAGAAGGAGGAAATAGATTCTGGCTTTCCTCGTCTCTCTAAGACTGTTGCACTGGATGCAGAAGCAGATGAAATTGATCTTCTTCACTCCATGACTTATATATTGGAGTCATTGGTGGATGTTGAGCCTGAGTTGGATCCTCAAGATGCAGGGCTAAAGCTGGAGCCATGTCAAGATGCACAGTCCCTGCTTAGCTGCATTTTCAATATTGAATATGATGGCTTGGTTCACTTACTTGAAGCACACTCAGCTGCTGTGAGTAGTGCATTTAGTGACCATGCACTATGCTATTCCTGTTTCATCAATGCTGCTGATAAACTCCTGGACAAATATGAAGATGATGATTATGGGATTGAGTTCTGGTCAGAAAAAATAACAAATCCTAGAAGCATTGTGCTTCTTGCTAATGCTGCATATTCACTAGCCCAAAATTATAGAATTGGTCAGGGATCTGCTGCTAGGTTTCTGGCTATGGTTTTATATTCAAGGGCAAGTTCATTTTACAAAGAATCTTGTGATGTGGATAATGCATTGAAAGCAGCATCAGTTGCTTTGAAGCTGCAGTCTGCATATCATGATAGGAAGATGAACCTTGCTCTTTTGGGCAACATATTCCAACTTCAATTTGAGCATCAAGGCTTGGATACAGACAGAGACTTTAGTGAATATCTTCGAGTGAAATCTGCTATGCTACAAAGTCAACCTCTTCTCACCAGCAAGCAACACTCTGAGTTTAAGCATCTACGTCTACTTGAATGCCCAATAATGCAAAGTATAAGTGCAGCTTTGTCCTTGGATAATTTGCAAATACATGTTATTGATGCCTTGGTAAAAGAACATGCCAAGACTCTGGATTTCTCTAGAAATGGGAAACATCATAGATGTTCAATCACTTTGGCTGACTTCTCAGCAAGGCTCAGAGATATATGGAGTGAAGAGCTAGCTGGACTACTGCTTGACATGCACAAAGAATCTCTGAGATGTGCACCTCCTGGTTTGAAGCAGGGTCGCCAATATTCATCCTTTGCCCATACTCTTGCTTGGTGCTTCCATAATACACATGTAGACTCTGATCTGAACCAAGCCATTGATATGCAAGAGGCTGCCCTTAGTGAATTTCTCTCYTCTGGAGACATCTTGACATATGGATTTATTCATCATCAAAGTTGTTATAGTTTTCTGATAGAGCTCACCTTTTGTCGCTACAGACATCATAAGGATGTCCAAGATTTGAATAGAGCTATCAATCTTGGTGAAGAGGCAATTCAATTATCAGCTCGTCCAGTGGATGATTACACAGCAGATTGTCATTTTCTTCTGGCAAAAATATTGTATAAGTGCTTTCAAGCGCTGAGACAAATCAAAGACCTAGAGCGCAGTGTGGAGCTCAGTCGTGAGGTCTTCTCTTTGTACAGGTCATCTCTTGACATCCAAGACTATAAAAGAAATGAAGCTCTCCTTCTTTTCATAACATCTCTCTATTGCCGAGGAATATGTGCTAGGTAGCCTCGTGACATTCAAGAAGCTATCTCTCTTTGCCAGGAATCAACAAATGGCAATCAAGAAAGCTCACCTTTGAGGCTGGAAATCCAGAGAAAGTTCATATTATTCAGGATAGGGCATGCCTCAAAGGAAAGAGTACTGGAGATTTTAGAAGAGGCCATTGCTATTATGAAGTGTTCTCCTGCTGCATTCCATGATCTGCTTGGTTCTGTTCTTTTGCTCAAATACAAACACACTGGCAACATATCCTTTCTTAAAGAGTGTATAACACTCCTTCAAGATTCTCCTGATTTGCATTCAAATGACCCAGTTGTACATGCATCAGCCCTCAATAGCCTTGGAGAAGCACTTCTTTATCAATACATAGGCTGTGGTTTGGAGAAGAAAGATATCAACTATGCACTTCAAGTGTATGGAGATGCACTGGCTCTAGGAGAGTCTTCTGAATCAGACTCTAATATCTTCTTTGCACACCTTGGCATTGCATCCTGTCTCTTTACATGTTTCACCCAGAACAAAGAACCAGATACAAATGATGCCCTCAATGCTGCTCTGCATTTGAAGCAGGCAATTCATTGTGCAAATTTTGAGTTTTTACACATATCTCAACAATTGGTGTTGTCTGAAAGATATGCAAAGTATCTGGCAGCAGCAGGATCACCTTTAGCACCAAGGGAGTATATGAACACAATTCTACATCTCCATGATGTACTCATTTTGGGTCAAAATATCCAGACACGCCTACAGTTACTCTCAGACACTTCATCCAGCCTTATAGGAGATGCTGCCTCCTGTGCTATTGGTCATGGTCAACTGCAATTGGCTATTGAAGCACTGGAACTGGGGAAAGGCATCTTTTGGCAACAAGCATCACATTTGCGCCCAAATATAGAGGAACTGAATATACAAGCACCAGATCTCTTAGATGAATTCATCCACATTCAAAGCCTACTAGAGGAGAGTACCATGAGAGATGATTTGGCCAGACCACTTATGGTGACTAATGATCAATACAATGCTGATATGGAAGCAAAGACAAGGAGGCAGCTTGCACAGCAGTATGAGGAACTTATTCAAAAAATCCAAAAACAGCCAGGCTTATCAGAATTTATGAAGGCTCCAAATATTGCTGAACTTCTTGCCAATTTGCCCTCTGGGATTGTTGTTGTATTAAATGTTGGACATTCTTCAGGCTGTTGTGATGCTCTAGTTCTGCAATCATGCCAAGCAGATGTTGGCCATGTTCAGCTATCTGATATCAACTTGGAGAGGCTTACAAATTTGTCCAAGGAGATAGAAGAATCTACTCAGAGGTGCCAGCAGAGGAAAGATGAAAGCAAAACCCAGCAAAGATTGGGTATTATGGAGGAGGAGGAGTCACAGAGCAGTGAAGAGTTGATGGCAGATGTCCTAGCTATGCTGTGGTCCAAAATTGTTGAGCCAGTGTTTAAACATCTTAATCTACAGGTAAGCTTAGTGAATTTGAATAGCCTCTGAAGTTAACTAAAGCTTGGGAATAATACATTAGCCCACAGAAACACCTCCCCACTTATGGTGGATAGCTAATGATGCATTCAGTGTCCTTCCTCTACATGCTGCTGGCATATATTTAGATGGATCCACTGTGTGTGCAAGTGACTATGTTATTACTTCCTATGCACCAACTTTACAGATGCTTGTAAATGCTGAGAAGAAACTCAGAAAGGCATCTCCTATCACATCTCTCAAAATTCTTGCAGTCAGCCAACCAGCAACTCCTGGGCAAAGTCCATTACCCTGTACCAGAAAAGAGGTCAAACAGATTCATCTTATTGCACCAGGAAAAGTGAAAGCTTTGGAACACTCTAATGCAACAGTGAAGGCTTTCATTGATGAGCTATCCTCTACTCATATTGTCCATCTTGCCTGCCATGGGAAGCAGAATTCATCTGATCCTTTAAAGAGTGCTGTGTTCTTGTACAATGGGCCTGTTGAACTGTCACAGTTCATGCAGATCCATCTGCAATCCCCTAGGCTTGCTTTCCTCTCTGCCTGTGAGACAGCTCTTGGAGTTCAACATCTTCCCAATGAATCTGTTCATTTAGCAGCATCATTTGTTTTTGTTGGATTTCCAAGTGTGATAGGCACACTGTGGTAAGTTAATCTACTTGATAGAAGGGCAAAGACTGATCATATTTACATCCACACCTTAGGTCAATAGAAGATAGTGATGGACCACAGATTACAGAATACTTTTATAAATCACTTGTTGAAGATCTAGATGAGGCCTCTCCAGGTTCTTTTGTCTGGAATAGTGCCAAGGCTCTGCATAAAGCAGTTCAGAGGTTGCGGGAGAGTGGAGTTCCATTGATTAGGTGGATGCCTTTTATTCATTTTGGCATTTAGCTCAGGAGAAATGAAGGCTTCAGCTTTAGAAGTATCCACAAGTGATTGTATCTTGTTCTGCCAGTCTAAATTAAATGTATAAACCGAATGCGTGATTACTATGAAACGTACAAGAGATAAGGTAATAAAGAGCTTGACAGCTACACGCGATGACCCTCTTATCGCCCCGGTTTGCCCCGCAGTGATGTCCACGCGGTGTCCACAAGATACAAATGTGTTTACACTTGCGTAATCTCGAGTCTGACTCGGGAGACTACCCGCGGTGATGATTATCACGCTGTCGTCAGGTACTACTTAGTTTAATGGGAACAGCAATATGACTCGACTCATCTGCCTTTGCTCTCGTCCCCCCACCATCGCAGACATCCCTCAGCATTCTTGACTGACTAGGCCCTTCATATCCAACTAATCCCTTGTTCCGTCTATAGTTTTTGTAAGTCATGATCCTTGATCTCTCAATGGAGCCACTACCTCCGCATAAAGTGAAGACCACGTTACTCATTCAACGATCCCACAATAGAACTTACGAGCAAGCATACCATCGTTGACCCGGTACCACCACCGTTGACGTTGACCACCATGGCGGAATTGGCAACCCAGATCGACCTCGATTCAGTCATCGACAGACTACTGGAAGGTGAGCTGGCATTTCGACGCCATTTCTTATGAGTGTGAAACGACGGAGGTTATGAGGACGAGAGGGTTTCTGGGAGGATCTAGATGGAATGGCAGTCAGAGTGCCTTGTGTGGTGCTCCTTATTGAATTTCGAAACTTATAAGTCTGGTGCTGCTGGGCGAGGAGAGGATATACAAGGCCTCAAGTCCATGGACCAACCATGGATCCCTCCGCCATCACGTGTTATTCGTAGTAACGTACATACTGTAGGGCAGGTTCCGGTTTAGTTAGCAAAACAACTCGTACTTCTCCCTTCATTACAAGTTTTTCTCGTTGAAAAGGATCTTCGCATAACAGACGTGCAGAAATTCAGACAAAGTGATGCCAGGATTCACGCGCCAGGTTCCTACCTCGCAGGTTTCCCCTATCCGGCAGCGCGTAGGAAAGGCCAGCTGGTCTAGCTCAGCGCAATCTCGAAAGAGCCGAGGGGCAATGGAATCCGTTAACGGTGTCACTGGTATGAACTCTACACGCCTGGTATGCGCGGCCTTTCTAATTCAATCTTTTCTGTCGTTCAAAAAGCACCGACTTACTGATACCGTCTTTCAATAATAGTGCGAGGAAACCGACCCGGAAAAGCGGTACAATTACAAGAATACGAAATCAAGTATCTATGCACCAAAGCCCGAGAGATCTTCATCGAGCAACCCATTCTTTTGGAGCTCGAAGCACCTATCAAAGTCTGTGGTATGTACAAAGTTTCAAACTGATGCGTCGCAAAAACAAAGCAGTTACTTGGCTCTATTCACCAGGCGACATTCACGGGCAATATTATGATCTCCTGCGTCTTTTCGAATATGGTGGATTTCCACCTGAAGCAAACTACCTCTTCCTGGGAGACTACGTCGACAGAGGGAAGCACTCGCTGGAGACAATTTGCCTTCTGCTAGCGTACAAGATCAAGTATCCCGAGAACTTCTTCCTTCTGAGAGGTAATCACGAAGCCGCCAGTATCAACAGAATTTATGGTTTCTACGACGAATGTATGTGTCCTCCTTCATCACTGACAGCAGCTTTTTCCTACAGATCGAAATTTGAAACACGTACTTACATTTTTTCGGTGGTTCTACAGGCAAGCGTCGCTACAACATCAAAATGTGGAAAATGTTCACTGACTGCTTCAACTGTCTTCCGATTGCCGCTATTATCGACGAAAAAATCTTTGCGATGCACGGGGGTCTTAGTCCCGAACTCCAATCCATGGAACAGATACGCAGAGTTATGCGGCCTACTGATATCCCCGATACTGGTAGTTCTACACGCTTTATCGTCTTTTCTTTGGATAGATGCTAATAACGATGTAGGTCTTCTCAATGACCTTTTGTGGGCTGATCCTCAACCCGGTATCACCGGCTGGGGAGAGAATGACCGAGGGGTATCTTTCACCTTTGGACCCGACATAGTGACAAAATTCCTCCAAAGACACGATATGGAACTGATATGCCGTGGGCACCAGGTCAGTGAACCTGCACATTATAACTTGATTCGCCTACCATTGATCATTCCAGGTCGTTGAGGATGGCTACGAGTTCTTCGCTAGGCGTCAACTGGTTACATTGTTCTCCGCGGCAAATTATTGCGGAGAATTTGACAATGCAGGAGCCATGATGAGTGTAGATGAATCGTTGTTGTGCTCGTTCCAGGTAAAGGCACAGCCTACGTTGGAGTCCCTCTAGAACTCATGTTCAACGGTTCCTTAGATCCTTAGGCCTGCCAATGCCAAAATACTTGCCAAAGATAAGAAAAAGAAGCAGAGGAAGTAGACTAAAAGGTGACAGTTGATTCTCCCTGATTCCCTATTCCCTTTGATACTTGGGTTTTCTTGATCTGTAAATACAGTTGACGTAGACATTTCATTTCCTACTTAACACCGTATCTTCTATCATTCTGAGTAACGTCGAATTTATATCATTTATTACTGATTATGGCACGCCAACACCATCCTAGATGTAAATAGTAAGCAACGGGGAAGCAATGCATGAAGGTAGGTACTACAAAAAGTTGCATGACTACTGATACAAATGGTCAAATCTTCAAGAAAGTCTAGGATGCACTAAAAGGCGGGAGTGTGGGCCGCATATTATCAAAGAAGTATGCCAGCGGTTCAACCGGTTCTTCTCATCAAACAAACGTCCGTATCGACGGCACGCACTGCATAAACAGTTCCCGATATTGCATTTCGTACTGCAACTGGAACGGGAAGGAGCTCCTGGAGATATCCAAGTGAGCAAGTCGCCAGTCCGGATAATACCTCTTCTCCATCTCGTCAAAAAACCTCGCTAGCTGACCTTCGTCCTGATCCCGGTCTGAGTTGTTATGCGAATAATACATTGGTAGGTCGCCCTCGCAGGGGACAACCTCCCGCACCAACAATTCCAGCTTGCTGAGCCTAGACAGTTTCTCCGCAAGCAAGTCGACCAGTTGGGGACTAAGTGTCACAGAACCCAGACGAAGGTAGTCTAATCCGCGTCTACGCCGATTGAGCAGAACGTCCTGCGTCTCATGACACGTACTGCGCCACCAAACGGGAAACGCATCCGTGACCATCGCAATCTCATCAAAGGTGAGGTGACATCCTGTAAATACAAGCGACGTGAGGGTGCTGGCGAATTTCCGGACACAAAGGAGGGCGGATTCGAAGGGGATTAGATTGAGACTTATGTCTAGAGAAGTGATGCCGAGGCGAACATTAGCAAAGATGGTGTCCATCCACTCTCCGAGCGGCGTGTCGACGGGTGTCAGTCCGCGACCACTTAGTTCGGTTGCCCGGATGGACAGGTGTTGCAGGGTATGGGAATGGAGACTGAGAAAGTCAATCAGGCTTTCAGGGTCGCCGAGATGAGGCGCGGATATGGGAATGGACAGGGAAAGCTTCTCTAAGGAAGAGAGATGCTGCAAATCACCGAAAAAAGGGGCGAGGTCTAGGGGTTCCCATAGTTGAACTGTAAGTCTTCGGAGGGAAGAACGTAGGTTGTTGATCGTTTGCGCTAAATTGCGCAAAATCTCAGCGTAGCGATGGTCGGTAAGCTCATGGTCGATACGGATGAAGAGGTCGAGCTCTTCGAGGGCAAGCGAGCAAAAATGGGCTGGAGGCAAATATTGTAACTTCTCCAGCGAAATTTCAAGCCATAGCCGGCGAATATTTGGCCGTAACACAGTTGCCATGATCGGAGCGGGAGTGTCACTAACAGAGGGAAGACCACACCATGCAATGTGATAGTCGGTAAGATTCGGGAGACCGTTCAATACATCCATCATGACCTGCATCAAGTCGTCACAGGTCTTGATTTTGAACGGGAGACGCGCCGGTTTGTGTTTTCCGAAGAGCTTCTGGTCGCGTATGTGGGCAGCAAGCTCTCCAAATTTTGAGATCAAGGATGCCTGGGAAGCAGGCGCATTTTCCTTATCCAGCGCCTCTTTAACGAAATGGGGATACAAGTGTAAAATGCGAACACGTTTCGCAACAGCAGGGTCTCTGGTCCGCCGGAAACTGCGTCAAAACAAGATAATAAGACTGAGAAGTAGATATTGGACTTACTTCAACCGTGCAAGCATCCAAATCATTTTCCTGGTCAAATAGGAGAAGCTGACTTGCTGATACCGCTGCTCCATGGCAACATTGAAAAAGACAGAGTTTACAGTGTAGAGACTCTGCATTGCAAGAGGAGATACGAAGGTAGCTATGTGCAGCCATATGTCATTTGGAAGAGACATAACTTGGAGTAGGAAAGAGGGAGGGAGAGGAGGGAATGATGGGCATGGAAAAAAAGACACGACCGAGGTCTAATAAGGCCTCATTGACAGTTACGCTGACAAGCTATAAGGCCGCCTGCTCGAGAGTCTGTCACTTACGTGATGGCGGTATTGTTTGCCGAAATCGATTCTTGTCTGATCTCCAAATCTATTTCATCTACAAGTATAGATACATACCAGCATCTTCCAAAAAAAAACAAAAAGCACAGTAAAAATAATAATCCTCCGAGACTGACAGCGAGACTGGGCGTAGCGTTGCAGTTAAACCAGATATATCACGTGACGTACATATTTGCAGACGTTCGACAGTGGACACATATGTAGGCCAGCAGAACCACTTATTTACATCTTGGATGCCAAAATTGCTATATGACACTCACGGCACACCGAAGCGGCTGGAAAGGGCTTAATTTACCGCACAGGTTCAATGAAATCAGGAACCGGTGGGCAGAATCAACAGCCGAACGCTCCAAAAACATACCACTGAAAGCAGACTGCTCTCAAGTTGATCCTTTCCAGATCTTTCTATTCCCAAAAAATCGTTATTTTTGCGTCGACGACAGACGTGGAAGCAGATTCATATCTCGACTTTGAAGACGGTGTACTTGGCCACTGTCGGAACACGTCGTTGATCGGCTCCAGTCTTCCGAATACAAGCGCCTACTGAGTGCCGGGAGAACAGAGCATTGCGCAGTATGACTTCTGAGGAGCTCGCGAAAAGGATAAATGAGAAACAAACTAGTGGCATGAGGGAGGGGCGTGCAAGTTCAACCAGACGCTAGGCAAACTCGGGATGGGCTGCACAACATGAAAAGCCGTTTTTGGTCAAGTTTTAACACGAATTTGCCTTTTGCAGGACAACGCTAAGCACCATCCTGCGGTTACAGTACTTTTCCATAGAATAGCACGGATCCATTTGTACCGTAGAATGAATTTGGAAACTGACAGGTGACATTTGTAGTGTAGACTTGCATCTGGGAGAGAATTTTTAATTCCATTCTGGAAACAAAGCGTATGGGATCTGGGTCTAGGCAAACATCTACAGCATCCAAGTGGCGTCCTGCGTCATCATCAACACTCGATACTTGAACAAGTGACGACAGACCTTGAGAAACTCATTCCATAAGAAAGGTGCCTGTCTAATGTCAGTTTCTGACTTGTACATGTGGATTTAACAGTAGTGGACTGGCCTGAAAGCTAAGTGACATCAATCGTCTTTGTGGTCCTCGTAGAATTCGACGCGTCATGTTTCATTTTCATTACCACCACTTGATCCAGCGATCCAGTACATCTTGAGGTTGCGTTCAGGATCCAGAAAGGCCGAGTATATGTGCTGTATCAGCTCGTCAGGGAGGAGAGACGAGATGGCAGACAAGCGTATTGGACAAGCTGTTTAGGAGCGTAATTTAGGAAACAATTTCCCACGAAGTGCCATACCGCAACTGCATCGCTTCGCCTTCCTCGCCTCCTTCATTCCAATCCATAATGTCCTCATACAAGTCCGCAATCCGGTCTACCCCTTCCAGCGTTCAGCCAGAACAGTCAAAGTTCAAAGACAAGGCTCGGCAACTTCAAGAACTTTTCCCTGCTTGGTCAAACGATGGTACGTCTCCAAAATGCTTAATTTTTTCTTCGTCTTTCGCGCGTCGAAGAGTCTCATTTTTTTGGTTTTTTAAGACTTGCAATCTCTCCTCACCGAGACAAATGGTGATGTAGAACTTGCCGCTACCCGGATTAGTGATGGTACGTCCATTCACTCTTTTTTTGCCGTTACTGTCTAAGAAGTCTCGTGCGTCAGGCGTTGCCGAACAATGGGGCTCAGTCTCACGCAAGAAAGACAAGAAGCCCGGCCACGCTTCAAAGGACTCGTTTTCGTCTCCTCCTACTCGAGGAGAACTCAGGGGAGGCCGAGGTGGAGCTAGAGGTGGTCGAGGCGGCCTTGGCAGAGGTGGCGCCGTGCGCGCTAGAGGCGACTTCCGTGGCAGAGGCGGATACACGAACGGACATGTCTCTCGCACTGCCTCCCCTGCAGCAGGAAAGAGCAGCCAGGCTGCTGCTGATAGTGCATCTGCCCCTGCATGGGGACCCGATTCTGACGCGTCGAAGCCTGCAGAGGACGTAGCTCCAGGAGAGCCTCAAGATTCGACTGCTATCACCTCCGCCACTCCCTCGAGCTGGACAGATGGTGCAACTTCAGGCGTGGATGGAAGTACCGCTAAGGGTAGCGCGACTACCTCCGCATGGGGCGCAGTCGACTCTACCGCGAAAGTGAATGGCGCGACTCCCTCTGCTACGACCGCTGCACCTTCCAACCACATTGTTGCTCCCCATCCCACTAAACAACCTTCAAAAACTCCTGCAACCTCAAAAATGTCATGGGCGCAGATAGCTCGGCCACAACAAAAACCTACCCCACCTCCTGCCTCTATTTCACAGCCTCAGCCGCCACCACCACAACCTGCTGCTCCTGCTACATCCACTACTGCCCCTGCAACTATTGCTGTCGCCTCTCCTTCTGCTCCTGCTCCCGCTCCTCCACTCCCAGATTCGGAACCAGCTGCTAACGCAGGCTGGGAGGATCCAACTACGGTACAACAACCCCCATGGGACGACGAGCCCACGAGTGGTCCTGCTCCTGCAGCAGCAGTAGTAGAGTCGCACGACGAGGCTCAACCCGAACCTGAGCCTGAACCTACACCTGCAAAGGAGCAACCTCCACAACTCCCCGATCCTATCTCCGTTCCCGAGACTGTCGCCCCTATAGCACCATCTTCGCCTGCCCCGTCAACACCCGCCCCATCCACACCTTCAAAGGTGTCCGCCCGACCAGCGCCTGTGTCACACCGAAACAGCGCCCGTTACTCCAATTACGCCAAGATTGCAAACGACCAAGGCGGAGTGGTCATGCCGCCCACACCTTCCTCTGTCAGCGCTAATCTATCCGGTGTATCGTCGTTCGGTTCATTTGGGGATTTCAAGTCCAGTAGCGTGGAGAAGGTTGGAATGCAGTTCGGCAGTCTTGTTCTGGGTGGTTCTGGAGAGGCAGAGGCAGAGCCTGAAGCTGCTCCTGCTCCTGCTCCTGCTGAACCATCATCTCCCCCTAAGTCTGCTGCACCTGTTGCAGTAGCAGTCCCTGCACCCGCGGAACCATCCGCTCCCGCTTCGCACCCGCCAGCGTCGGCTTCACTCAGCTCTGGACTCTACCAGACTCCATCCCAGCCGTTGCCGACAAGTGTCTCGCAACCAGCTGTATCCTCTGCTACCTCGGTGCCTTCTGCTGCACCAGCACCTACACCTGCCGCTTCAGCCTCACCCGTGCAGACATTCCAACAACCTCAGCAAACACAAGCACACACTCAGCAACAAAACATCTCACAGCTTCCTCAGCAACTGCAACAGATTCAACCTCAGAATCAGTCGCTTCCTTCACATCATCCCTATGCTCAGCACGGTCTCCCGACACACATCGATCCATCACCTCAAGCTCAGGTGCAGAGTCCTCAAGCAGCCTCGCAGGCGCAACCCAGCTATCTGCGCCAAAACGATCAGTCACCTTACGGTGGTGCTGGAGCCGGGTTCCACCACACCCCTACCCCGCCTACGCAGGACAGTTCGTATGGAGGCTTCGGTGGCCTCGGTGGACAGGGGCTCGGCCAGGGACTTGGTATTGCTGGACAGGGTTTAGGTGGCATGGGCCAGGGTGCGCTTGCTGGTATGGGTGGACTTGGCAATATGAGCGGGCAGGGCATGACTGGACTTGGTGGACAGGGTTTGAGTCACCAGCAGCAGCAGAGTTTGAATGCCTTCGACAGCTATGGATACGAGAGTGGGCAAAGAGTGAGTGACGAAACATGATTTTTGCTGTTCTTGAGATGTTAATTTCGTATTTTCATAGGGCTTCTACGATTCGTACCAAGGTGCCGGCTTCGGAGGGCGCGGTGTTCTTGGTGGGCACGACGACCTCAAAGGAGGTCTTCCCTCTCAGCAGCAGGGCCAACCCACGCCTTCTACCACTTCCGCTGCTACCTCTACTACTAGTCTTCCTTCATCCGCTTCTACTCAATCCACCGCTCCTACCTCTCAACAATCCCCTGCTCCCTCTATTTCCTCTGCCGGACAAGGTCAGCCGCAACCCGGCCAGCAAGGCCCCGCTCCGGCCGGCTACGCACATGCCACTCCTGTACCCACATACTACTACCAGCCATTTCCTCACCAAAGTTACTCCTATGGAGCTGCTATGGGGGTTGGTGCGCCTTATAATTCGGGCTATGGTGTTGGTGGAATGGGAGTCGGAGTTCCGCAACCTTATCCTGGAATGAATGTTGCGAAGTACCCTCCAACGATGTTCCCCGGCCCGCCGGGCCACGGGAACGCGCCGAGTCCCGCGGGCAAGCAGCCCTCACAGGGAATGGGTGTCGTTAGTCATGGACACGGTGTTGGAGGTGTCCTTGGCCACGGAGGACTTGGCGTACAGCCTCAGAGCTACGGCGGAGGCTTGTATGGACAGGGTGGAGGATATGAGGATTACCAGCATCACTCGCAGCACCAGCAACCGCACCATCAGCAACAGCAGCACCAAGGCCACCAGCACTCGCATGGGCTAGGACTTGGTCAGGGAGTGCAAGATTACTCTAAGCAGTTGTATGGCGGCGGCCAGGGCGGGTTGCCAGGCTTTATGAGCGGTGCCGGTGCCGGTGCTGGCTCCGGTGTTACTGGCTCTGGAGGTGCTGGTCCGAGAGGTGGCGCGTCTCCTGAAAACGCGTACAAGCCATATGCGTCCAAGGACGTTGGTGTTGGCGGTGTTGGCCGCGGAAATGTCCAACAGGGACAAAGTCAAGGCCAAGGCCAGTCGCAAGGACAGGGCCAAGGACAAGGTGGACAGGGTGGAGGACCTCAGGGACAAGGATTCTACAACTCTAACCGGTTTGGCAGTGCTGGCAGTGTAAGTGGTGTTTTCTTTCACGATCGTTAGTGCAGTACTCATTTCCGTCAGCAGCAGGGTGGTCCATTGTATCCTCAAGGTCAAAATGATGGCGCTTATTACTACCAGCAGAGGCAGCAACAGCCCTATTGGTCGTAGACGACTAAAATGTTTTTGTCGTCGGATGGACGATTTGAGATCGCGAAGTGATGACGGTGTTTGAGCTCGTCTAGTCTCGTCTCGTGTTTCGTTTTCTTGACCTTTTTTGTGCTTCTCCCTTGTTTCATTATCTGTTTCTCGTTTTCTCTGTTCCATCTGTCTCCTGCTCATCGTCTCGTCTGCAATCGTCTCCCGTATCATACATAGTTTTCCTTTATCATCTCATCTCAGCCTCGTTCAGTATATTTGTACGTTTATCACCATCACTACGAGCAATCTGGGTGTGAAAATGAAACTGCATCTCATGAATATGCATCTAGGACCTCTGCAGTGTTCTCACAAGTCTAGATGTTTGTGGTTTTTCCAGTCGATTTGCGACACTGTACATGTGGTGCTTCTTCAGTTTTGAGGTGCTTAGCGAAAGGTAGCTACTCGCTAGTAATGTAACAGCAGCCGAATCCCCCGCTCCCTTCTGTCTTCTCTGTCGAATATTCTCTGGCCTGTACAGACTGAGAGCTTGTTGCGCCTTTCGGAAACACCCTGAAACACCATTGAGGTCGGGTTCCTCGGGCAAGTCCAATAACTTGTGCTCGAATATACTTTATTTTACATGGTTCTTGAAGCTTTTGGTCTCTATTGGGACTGATATCAATTGGATCCAGTATTCATTTTGTCTTTACATTCTGAATACTAGTTACTGAATGAGTATTGAATTGAATAGTCGTAAGTAAATCGTGAGAATAACTTGGTCGTAGATCAATGATCGATAGGGTGAGTGCGTGATCGAGGCGTCTTGACGACGAGCGAACGGTACAGCGTCGGGTCCATATTGGTCCATATTCATAGCCGAGCGAGTCAGCGTCGACACTCTCAACGACGAGCAAGCTATCTGCTACACTCTTAGGGCGATGAACTTGCAAGAGACCTCTCTTTCCGAACAATGACGACGACAACTGCTACTGTACCTACGCCCAACCCCAAACTTCCCGGCTCAAAAGCCAGACTTAGCCGCCCACCCAATCTCACCATACAGAATAGGCCCTCTTCTATTCAGCTTGACACAGAGTCTCCTCTTGTACTTTCTAGTGATGATGAAGAAGAGGACGAAGGGTTGTTACGGTTGGATTCGGAGGAGGAGAGTGGAGCGTCTGCTTCTTCGTCGCCGCTGCCTGTAATGCCGAAGCTCAAACTGGCCAGCTCAAGCGACGAAGACGACACTTCGATAGAGGGGGAGGAGGATATATCGAAGGACCTTGAGGCATTGGATCAGCTACGGAAGAGCGTAAAAAACAATTTGCGACTGAGACCCATACGCTCATCAAGTGCATTGCGGAAGAAAGCGCTGGGGATGGGTGTAGTGCAAGAGGACGGCGCTCAGTCTCAGTCGCCAGTAGTATCAACAACGCCTTCATCCTCTTCATCGACGGCGTCAGCGGCATGGGGGTTGGAGACGATAACAAGCCCGACGTCAGCATCGAGCACCACCTCGTCTTATTTTACACCCATCGACGAAGCACAGGAGCTATTGGTTCCTCCAGTGCAGGAACTCTTAGTCCCTGCATCGCATACACCACGTACACTATCTGCTCACACTCCTCGTACACCGTATACTCCTTCTGCACACACACCTCGCACGCCGTACACCCCTCTAACACCTCAGACACGCCCTCCCAAACCCATATCTCCACAGCAACTTTTCACCCGTCTTACTTCTACCTCAAAGCACCCAATAGTTGTTGACACCCGCCCTCTTGCTGTTCACACCAACTTTCATATTCGACACAGCGTTCCTATCGCTATTCCTTCTCTTATTCTCAAGCGCTGTCGAAAACCCGGCGGTCAGCTTCAATCTCTGGAGGCGTTGCGCCAGTTTGTCACCACACCCCATGGGCAGAAGGTTTGGGATCTCATGATTCACTCTGGTCCGGATGGCATATGGGATGGTGATATCATTGTCTATGACGAAGATATGGATCCTAAAGATCGGGAGAGCATGGCGCATACAGCATGGGCTCTACTCCCTGTTCTACAGCAACTTCTCAACATTGGCCGTGACACGAGCATGGACGAAGAAGCAGGACGAAAAGCGGATTATCTTGAAGGAGGCATCGGCAACGCAGGCCACGATCCCGATCTGACGACGCTAGTTGTCGGTGGCGGAGAGGACGGTGAGCTTGAAGGCGATGATTCAAACGGCATAGCTGTAGCTACGGAAGAAGAGCCTTCTCGCACTTTAGGAGGTCCTCGAGGCAAACTCAAATTAGGCTTGGGTGGTCCAGGCGGCACCGGCGGTCTTTTCCAACTCGATACGCAGCAGCCGTACAAACCCAAAACAAATGTGGAGATTGACCAGACCATGTCAGCAACGTCCTTGACTTCCTCCTCTGGGTTCAGTGAATCGGCTCCGTCAGGTGTGTCAACTACTTCGACGGACTCAGATGCAACGACGAGGCCGTTACACTCTACGCTTCCAGCCCTCTCTGCGCAACCATCGCCGGAGAAAGAATCTTCACCGACTCCTTCCCCGTTACCTGTCATGCCTTCCGCTATGAGCTCCGCTTCCTCATCTCCGTCTCCACGTACGTCTTCGTTCAAAACACCCCAGACGTCTTTTAAAACGCCATATACTTCCTATCATACTCCCTATACTTCTCTGAATGTGCCCCCTCCTTTACCCAATCTTCCGCCTTTACATGGGGCTGGTAGTTTAACAGGCATTCCCATCGATATCATAGATGCCTCCCCTTCACCCCCTCCTTCTCTTTCTTCAGCCTCGTTCCCTTCCTTATCTCACACATCGTCGCACTCTCATCGTCCTTCCCAAACCCAAAACCAGAGCCATACTGCCTCTTCACTCGCATTCCGCCGCCCGCCCCCTCCCGGACAGAGCTCGTTCACCCGAAGACCAAGTGCGCCCAATTTAAGGATTGGTGCAGGAAGTCTATCAGTCAATACTAACACCAATAGTGAGTTGGCGCCTTTTGATTCTGGTTCAGATCGGATAATTGTTAATGGCTGATATAGGTCTACCGCCGATGCCGGAGAAACGCTTGCCCAAGTTAAGTCTGAATACGGGTGGTGTTGGAGGACTGGGTATCGGTGGAGAGCGAGGGAATACAAGTTTTGGTGCAAAGAGGTCAGTGCATATATGCGATCTATTTCTCCCCCCTTCACATATTGCGCATATGCTTTTTCTTAATTCTCATGCAAACAATTTTACTGACCCCCTGTATGTTACACCTTCACAGAGCCATGGGAAAAGTACGCAGCGCAACACTTGCTGTGCCACCATTGAGCTTGCACGGGTTCGATCGGAGTACTGGGTCATTTGGACTAGGTGGAATGGGTATGTGCTGTTTTATTAAAGTTTCCCTTTGCTCGTTTTTGCTCACTAATTCGTCCTGTTCTTTAACGCATGCATACACTCTATTCACATCATATTTCATGCAAACAATCATCCACCCTAGGTCGTGACATTGCAGGTCCCGGTTCTGCCTATCCACAACCATCTACTTCCTCTAATTCAAAAGATTCCCTTTCCGACTCGCGTCAAAATGAAAAGGGAAACGGACTTCATTTACATCCGCCCTCTCCCTCGCATCTCAATCTAACTCACTCCAATCACTCCCCTCCTGGTTCAGCGAGATTACTTGGTGGTTTCAAAATTCCAAAGCAAATCTCACTGGAAAGTCTGGGTAGTGGTAAACCACCTCCGAGTCCTGGATTCGCAAAGACTTCGTTTGGGTCAGAGCTGGATCGAGATCGGTGGCTTGCGAGTAGAGATGACGGAAGGGACAAGATCGAAAGCACGGATCCTAACCATCCGCGTCCATCTTCACCTGCATCATCAGTGTCATCCTCCTCTGTCGCCTCGACTTCTGATTCCGCAAGTCGAGGTGAGGACGAGAGCGGGAGAGAGCGGAGCGAGAGTGTTACTTCACTCGAGTCTGTTGGGTCTAATGGGAGCGGAGGCAGTAAGAGGAAGAGAAAGGATTCGGTTCAGAATATTCCCATGAGCGGAGGCCCGAAGACGGCATACTTCACCCCGCCGCATACACCTACACAGGCGGTGCACGCCTCTGCGCATCCTTCCAACGTTGGCGGCAGCTCCCACTCATCATTTTTCGGGTATCCGAAAGGTGAACTTAGGATTGATGATGACGAACTTCCGCCTTCTCCCAAGACTGCTAGACCTGACGCAGACGGGTTCCCGAGGTCGCCTATAGGCGGTGCAGGGTTCTTCCCTCCGACACAAAATGGATATCTTGCGCCGGGTGATAGAAGTTCGACAGGTCATTGGATCGATCCGCCTATACCACCACACCCTGCTAGTGGATGGCCTAGTGAGCCTTCATCACCTTCAGCATTCGGGTATGGGTACTACCCCTCCGCTCCTGCTTCTGCATACCCGCATTCTCCAAACTCTCCCTCCTACTTTAATGGTGGCGGCGGTGGATTTTCGCACAGCGACCCTAGCTCGCTTTACCCTCCGCCTTCGACAGAATCTGAAAATGAGAGTGAGAGTGATGCGATGAGTTTTACGGTGTCGACTATCTTGCCCGGATTCTTGTTCTTAGGGCCTGAACCACAAAGCTGGGAGAATGTGGAGGAATTGAAAGCTTTGGGAGTGAGAAGAATAGTTAACTTGGCGGCAGAGTGTGGACCGGATGATTGGGGTCTTGGACTTGACAAGCCTCCAGGGGGTACTCAAGTCAAAGAGGACAAGAGTAAAGAAGATAAAGAGACAACAATAAACGGGGCGTCTGTGGAGAAGAATGGAGAGGTGGGCACAAGTGGTAGTTCTGGGTTTGAGAAGTACTTCAAGATTCCGATGAGGGACACTGTGGAGGAAGATGGGATTGGACGGGGTGTGCGACTTGTCTGTGAAATTTTGGGTACGTGCTCACTCTTACTTTGTAATAATCAAACATGTGAGCTCATATTGCATCCTTTACTCATCGCAGACTCCGCCCGCTTACATTCGGCACCTGCCTACGTTCACTGTAAAGCTGGAAAATCTCGCTCAGTCACTGCTGTCATCGCCTACCTCATCCATGCAAATCACTGGCCTCTTTCTAAAGCTTACTCATTTGTCCTCGAGCGCCGAAAGGGTATATCACCTAACATTGGCTTCGTTTCTGAACTTATGGGTTTTGAGGAGGAAGAGCTGGGAGGGAAGAGCGGTGGTGTGAACGGCGTTGGAGGGCGCGGAACCGGGGGTGCTGGTAAGTTCGCGCATGCGCATGGACATGGACATGGACACGGACACGGGGGTGCTGCAGGTGGATATGGCCCGCAGCCGACTGCGCCTGCTGCTACGGAGGATAATGGTGCAGCGATGGCAGGTAATTATGGTGCTGTTGCAGGGTCGAGGAGGGCAGGGCATGTCAGGGAAAGTATGCCTCCTCCCGCGGCACATCACGGACACTCGTACTCGGTTGTCGAACCCTCATCAACGCATTTCGGGTCTGAAGCACTGTCAGCTGCCTCTTCGGCTAACCCGTCTCCTGAGCTGAATGGCTCGCACAACATCAATGGCACCTCAAACGCGACTGGTGGTGGTGGACCATCATTCCCTCCTCTCTCAGCTGGCGGCCTGCTTGCACTTGGGGATGCAGCACAGGAGCTGGAGATCAGAGACGCTTATGGTAGATATAGGCACGCGAGAAGGGCGCCGGTGAACGAAACGACTTTGCAGCCGATGCGGAGAGTGAGTAAGGCTGGGTTGGAAAGCGGAGAGTTCTATTATGTAGATCCGCACTCTGTAGGTGCGGAAGATGAGGTTGCTGTGGATGACCAGGACTAGGCATGAAGACGTCATGTCCCAAAGTCGTGCTTTTTCGTTAGGATCGGTGAGTTGTCGTGGTCCCCTGGCTTAAGATTCTCCTAGAATACTCATGGTAACTCGTCCATGTAGCTTTGCATTGCAATGCATGTGCAAGAGGCGTATGCACGATATTTTGGTGAAGTGAACTTGTTGAGTGTTGCGAGAGCACGCCACCCTGCTTTTACCATCTCCTCGGTTCTTTCATACCCGTCTGCGTTCTTTGGCGACACTTCATCCGCTAGATGAAACGCACTGCAGGACTCGCTAAAATCATCCAGAAGAGATGGTAGCGACTGTGAACTCATCGAGTACACATCAAGGCATGAGACTGGTTTATAGCGAGGGGGCGAATGATCAACGACAACGACTGAACGGTCTTTGTGTTGGCGCAGACTTTCAACGTTAACAAACCTCCTGTTCCTCTTTTCTACGGGTTTACATTACTCTCTTTGGCATATCTTATTATCTCCTTTTTTTCCGTTCCCTATGACTGATTCTCTTCCGGCTCGTTACTTGCATTCTCTCTTTCCCTTATAATCAATTTCTTCTGTGGCATTTATCACATTCTTTTTCTATTTCTCTCTCACTAGTTTCCTTCAGTATCACTAGTTTTTTTCTATGCAAAGGTGTTTGAGGTGCTTAGCAGATTAATTTTGAACACATCTCATCAGAGTTCGAGCACGAGTTCATCTACTCCGTTAAGGAACAGAGGCAGCGGGGCAAAACTTCTCGCCTGTACATATTTATTTCAAAGTTCAGTAATGGATTCGACGTACATGGGACAAGTAGTTAAAGGGTAAAAATCTTAATCCCTTATCAGCACTTGGTCCCACAGTGCTGGCAATAGACGATTCCTCATCCTCCTACCCTCGATCATAGAATTTCCGTGTATCAAGTCAAGGTATCACCAATCTATCTTGGCCAAACTTGAAGCTCTAATATTGAGGTTGCAAAGCAGTTAACGCTACAAATAAAAATACACGATGCACGACCAGTTTTCACTAGTCAGTTGGTATTTGGCCCAGAGAACTTGTATCTCAAGTTTTACGAAAACCTGCGTAAGATTATTCGCCTAAAGTTCCGCTACTGCAGGTGATATCCTGAGTACGTATTTCGGATATGGTGTCTGTTCGTATGTGATAGAGCACCAGTTCTCCTGAGCTTTCAATTTGACACTGTTGACTCTGAGCCGACGTAGCACAAGTGCTACCCTCTAAGTCTTCACTTGGTCGCTTCCATATCATGAAGGAGATTAAAGTTTGCTATGGGAAAGAATTAGTATATTCTCCTGTATCACGACATCGAGCTTGTATCACTACATACCTTCTGGGAGCCAAGAACGAGAGCAGACGCCAGCGGCACTAGTTGTCAATAAAGTCAGTCCAAATGCCAATTTACCTTTGTTGATACAGATCACTTACTGATGACCGTGATGATACGGGGTGGATGGGATAACGAGGCTGCGGACGGGGAGAATGAGATGATTACCACTGCTAAATTTGCTCTATCGAATGGTCAGTATTGCATCTTGAGATTGAGACTAAATTACTGACCCCAGTTCAATGAGCTGAATGAAACTGAATATGGAGATGCGTATTATGTGCCCTAGCGAAATGAAATTTCTGGGCTCGAAAGGCTTCAATTCTCTAGACATCTTCCTGTACCGGTACATGATTCTAAACACCATGGCTATGTAGAATAATTCTTTAAATGCATCGTGTAGCATATATTCAAACGGGAGCGAACCTTGAAGGGCGATTGCCACAATCATCGCCAGAGAACTAAAGCTGGCTGCAAGCGCGAATCTTGGGGTATCTTCTCAGTAACTGTTAGTATGAAGGATGAGAGCACTCACGACAGGTTATTGCTAAAATGACAAATTGCACGATCGACTGTCCGCGCAACGAGGTTTCGGTTCTTGAGACCAAACTACCGAAGTGCTCATTACTTCTCTAAGAACCCAAGTCTGAGCAAGACTCACGATTATACCTTCGAGGGTAAAGGCTAAATGCAAGAATGGGGGCAGGCCGATTAACTGGAGCAAAGAGCTGTCAGTTGAGCCACCGTTTAGAATTGACTCAAGAAACCAGATCTTACCACCCATAGACAGCTTTTACTGTTACGCAATTTGTGGGATGGCGGTAATGACAGAGCCATATACAACTACATCAAAAAGCTATTAACTAACAGATCCATCAAAGTGTCAGTGCAGCGCATCACATACCTGTAACATCAAACTCATAGTAGCCCAAGATGTGCTGTGGTGGAGCAAAGGTTATGATAAACAACCAGAAAATGTACGCAGGAAACACGTCTCACAGTACTGGCGCAGCATATACCAGTGATGCTTGCACAAGGCAAAGAGCAAACGGGGGCTCTGGGCCAGTGTGATGTCCGATTAAAAGCGTATATGAGACGGCGAACGTTATCTGGGACCCAAAGAGAAGATAACAAGTCTCGCTCCTTGTGACCCTTGACGACAAATTTAAATATGGGAGAAGGAGGATGATGGTGAGCATCACAAGGCCAGTGATAACGAGCACATCAAAGGCGACGAGAACGGAGGAACCTGCGGACATTGCTGCAGCTATCGAATCCAAACGAACATTACTTGGATTCAAAGCGTTTAGCGTTCCACAACCGTCCAGCAAGATGGCGACAAAGGAGAAGAGGGTAGACGTAGAAAATGTTGAGTTGGTGTCTTTATACCTACATCTTTCGGAGCTGATATATACGGATTTGATTGAAAGATGATGATCAACTGATACTCGAAACTGGGAAAGGGAGAGACATATAAGCTCGTAAATTTCTGGAGCTCAGGTCTTCACCTCCTCCACAGCTAGCATATCAAAGTATAGCTGTGAAGGTAGCGTAATAAAGTCATGGCCAAGTAATGGCGGGACAGGGACGAACGTGGAGAGAAAAAAAATTTCTGCGCAACACGGAGCTATTAGACCGGCTTCGATAAAACTTGATGAAGACCCTAATCGAGGGAGTCTAAGCCATGACCGGCGACCTAGCGCCCAGGAGTGTCAGATTTTGCGGGTGTAACATGTTCTAACTTCCCGGACGGCGGGAAGTGGAGCATGCATACCCTCAAGGATCACGCATATGATATTTCTGAGTTGGTCCTATATACTAATAGTGCATTCCTATCAGTTACCTAGTATACCTGTCAAAATTTGAATACGCGCTTACAGATGGAATGCTTAGTGTACAGTAGTGTGTGGCGGCAGTATGAGTTGTTGAGACGGTAGCTCAGCGCTCAGCGCTCAGTGTTGATTCTCGGCTTACTAATCAATACAACACTGAAATTAGGGTTACACTCTACCACTAACCAGTCGGAATATCAGTGAATCTCTCACCGTGCTTCGATCTTCTCTCTTACTTACTCTTGATGGCACCTCAACAACAGCCTTATGTCCGCTCAGGAGAGCATTTGAATGACTTTCTTCCAGCATTCTGGCAACGGCAGATTGATTCTGCAGAACAAGAGTCTTCGGACTACAGGCATCCGATATTGCCTTTGGCCAGAATTAAGAAGGTCATGAAGAGCGATCCCGACGTTAAAGTGCGACGTCGTTCCCTTCGAGTGATTATTAACTCACTTGGATATCGGACTATCTAGATGATTGCGGCCGACGGTGCGGCATTTTTATTATGATATCACGTTCAGTTGAACGAATGAGCTTGTTAGCACCAATATTGTTTTGCAAAGCTTGCGAGAGTGCGTGACCTTTTTCTTTCCCATCTATTTAGTATAACTAAACTCTACTCCTTCCTATCACAGTATTCATTGAAGAGATAACTGCT